>DWGW01000277.1:0-16701 GCA_018247775.1 Udranomia orcinus
TCAATTAATGAACTTTTGCAGGTATGTTCGTTTTCCCAAACAATTACAATGTATATACAATGTAATTACCTATAGACAATTTTGCATACCTGAGTAATTTTTTCGGTTTTGGAACTTGTGACGTTGTTGCACCGAAGGAGCGATATTTATACCATTGAAACAGAATAATATTGTTCGATATTTAAATGTCAAATATCAAAAATCATTATTCTCTAGATGATATTCTCTATATGATGATAGCACAACTAATAATTATTAATTATTCGTCTTTAAACTGGTAGGATATAAGATTAATCTATTCTTAGTGAATTACACAAATACACAAATACTCTTAACTTAATTATATTTTTTAAAAATAAATCATAATGTACAACGTATATTATGAAAGATTAATGCATACCACGCAAAGTTTCACAAAACTGTAATTAGTTACGAATGAATATGACTTTAAACATGAAATAATAATTAACTAACCAATCAGTCATATGTAGTCATATTTATTTGCATAATCTAGATATATATTATGTAACCTATAATTAAGTCGTTATTTGCAACAATTCTGTCATTTTTTTTTATTTTATTAAAGTCATTGGGGCTTTAGTACGAATAAATTATTAATATACCTTTCTTGTAATAATATAGGTTTACGGTTATAAACAGGTTTATAAATATTTATACAGCAACGTCCATAACTATCCTGGACGCAATCAACAAAGGGAAGATTACGAGTAAATAAAAACAAACGGCGTCACTCGCCCATATACGAGTATGACACGTCCAAATCAACCCGTCACGGGGCGACGGACTGCCACGTCCCTACGTGACCAGAGAACGTTGCCTAACGCGAACTATAAATCGTCGCAAACACCCCCAAAACCAGACCGACTGACCCCTATTGTACAACGAAAAAACCCCTCGATCATCCACAAACGTAGAGTCCGAGAGGGGGGCGGAGGTCTAGTCATACTGGTGCATATTCCGACTACGTCATTATTGAAGAGTGTTATTGGTGTTATAAATAAGGACCTCATGTTATTGAGCGGATATTAAAATGATTTTGTTTTGTTTTCGGGACGTCTCGCTGCGTGATGTAGCGGGGCTACGCGGCGGTGCTACGCCGCTACGCCGTAGATGGTTGTACGCGATATTTTAGTAGCAAAACGTGGAAGTCAGACCTTTCAAATTGCATAGATAACTAACTAGATTCTAATGGAATGTGAACCTATACTAACGAACCTACGCACTAAAAGGTTTTGTTCGTGAATTCGTATTGAGTATTAATCTTCGGAATATCTACTTATTAAATTAAAAATTTAAATGGTACACGGAATATTTTTATCTTAATATGTATTAGTTAATTGGATGTGATAGGTTAATTGGATGGGATTATGTGGAAAAAAATCGAATTATAATAAATAAATTAAGAATATTATATGAAATATCAAATTACTACTTCGTATGAGAATATCATTGAAAATAATTTGAAGCGAAAATTAGTTTTTTTGTTGAAAATTAAGTTAAAATAAAGTTAAATTGTGAGGTATTTAGGAGGTGTTTTATTGTCATTATTTATACTCGTTTTAAGTACAGTAGCACTGAAGCTTGGATCTTTTGTATTCCGTCACTTACAGTAAATAAGGTTAGCTAAACAGCTTTACGCCAAGTAATCATAGGGTTGCCACCAACGCGTAATAAAAGAAATATTATTTTAATTTTTAGTCAAAAAAAGTGTGTATTGAATAGAAATAGTTGCAGAAATATTATGATGTTGGTTATTGTTTCTATTATAACAGAGCATTTTCTGTTTTTATTTTAGGACTCAAATGTGACTTCTTTGACGAGATAGCTTCATCCGTTATGCAACTAAACATACTCGTATAGTTAGAACGACATAATATGACAAACATCGTTTTTAATTAGCCCGGAAAAAATTTAAATTTTCTGTCTCAGAATGTCGCTCAAAGTAAAACTTTTGTTACGTAGAAACAAACATACAGACTTACTCACAAATACATACATATACATGACACAAATCTCTATCTGAATTTTCACTTATTCGATCAAAAATTGTTAGACAGAAAAATAATTTGCGATGTTAAAAAAATCGCAAGCCCTATTCTTTTCTTAATGAGCATCAATAAATTTCGTACCTGATCGCCCCCGACAGTTGAAGCAAACAAAACGTAGACAATTAAAACGCGGAGACGTCTCCCGGATTTGCCTGCAAATCTTCCACTTTATCTCGTATGAACATATTTCTTTATAAAGGACGGATAAGCCCCGTTTTTGAGCTCCGTAGGTGCTAATTATCGTAATGGTGTTTGTTTGTCCGGATTGTAGATGCTCAGTGATAAATTTTAGTGACGCTTCAGCGGGGCGGGCGCAGTGGTTGGTTATAGCATTGGGTTCGATTCCTGTTAATGTTTATTTTTAATCGTTTGTACGATTTTTATCTGTTCTTTGTAAAATCTAAGGCGTAATTCATTTAAATAAAAATAATTATTTCAATAGTATTTATTTTGTCATACTTTGGGATTACTGGTGTTTTTGAAATTTTAAAAAAATTGTACTAAGTTTCTCTTATGTTATTGTGTTACAACTAAAGTTATGATATTGTATAAATCTATTATGCAACATTCATAAAGCAGAATTACAGTTATGCCTTTCCGCCGAAATATAACCGTACCGCTAATGACTAGGAAAATCCATTACGTCGCGGAAACTTACAGAATATACACTAACTGTAAGCAAACACGAATATAATGAAAAGTGATTCATGACAGACAAAAAACACAAGAAAAACTAAACAGAGCTCTTCGACATCCGTCGAGGAGAGGGGTGTTCTCCACCAAAGGGGGAAGCGGGCAAAACTATAAATTGTCCTTTAATTACCCCCGGGCAGCGTCACATCATGGATCCAGACAGTTTTATGACGATTTACGGCACATTTCGACGCGGGGACCGGCCCGCTTTGGGATTCCAAGCGCCCAGCCTAGCCTGACCCCTCACCGCCCGCACACGGCTCTACGTCGGAGCAAAACGGGGCGATCCCACTCGGAGCGGAGCGTCTCGCGCCGCTGGTCGGTATACGTCACCTTTTACACTGCTGGGGGGTTTTAAGGCCTCCAGTTCTTTATGGTAATGAAATCTGAGCAGGGTGACGTGCCGAGGTGATGCTTCTGAGAGTTTTTGTTGTGCCCCCCTTATTTATCGCACGTTTGAGGGCGGGGAGTTTTCCAGAAAGTTCTCGGAATGTAATGTGTTCCGCGTTGTTCGTTGATGATACCGACCGGTATGTTTGTTTTTGTTCAATTGGATTCGGCGTGGGTACGGAGCCGCCGTTTCCCGTTCATAAACATCTTTCTGATTAGAAACTTTTTGGTGAATGCAGTACCAAACTATTATGGGAAACCTTGTTTGGGATTTAGCTTAGTTTCTACGTAAGACATAAGTAGAGTAGTAATAGTAAATTGTTTATTTAACTTATTTACCGCAAATCATTATTTAGTGTTCTATTGAAACATGCTCTACAAAATTACAAAAATAAAAATATGATTAAGCAAAGATAATTTTTTGAAGTTTCAGATAAACAGAGAAATTCCACACATGTTATCTAACACTACTGAGTGAATACTCATATATAATATAGTCGTACATAACAAAAATAATAAGTTTTCGTAGAAAGTATTTTAAAATGTTACGACTTCAGCTATGATACAGATGTTGTTGAAATTGAATTACGTATACAACGTGTAGTGAAATAAACTTTAATAAAAAGACGAAAAAAATTCCTTAATCGCGCTGTCAATTGCCAAAAAACAGCACACTTGCGCAAACAGTGTACAGCATAAAAGCTTCGAAAGCATAACGTGGACTTACGTAAACGCCGACCAAGTTATCCTAGGCCATTAAGCGTTCCAGCCGAAAATTATCCGCACACAATACCGAACATCCGTACACAATCATAATCGTTTAACAGTCAATTTTATTTGTCGATACTGTTCCATTCAAACGAGACTTTACATGCTATAAACGCGCAAACAGACGTTTCGGCGTAACATAAAATCAAATCAACAGTTATCCCGTGAGCCTACATCACAATCAGGTTTAATCGCGTATGTGACAAGTTGGCTCGTTCAGTTCACCGGCCAGAAGTATCGGATATACCCCAGCGGGACCGTGCGCCTCTACGCCGCCCGATTGTCCCTAGTGAAGAGGAGCGGGGAAGGTCAACTTACGCTGGGGAGTCGCTAACACGCTCCGCGTTCGCTCTCTCCCGATATCGCTTTGACTGACGGACAAGTATGCATTCAAATAGCTTACTTTACTAAGTTTCCTACCCTTAGAATAAACATCGTTCTCGATTCGAGGATCCTCTGCCAATTTGGTACAGAATTTGTTGTGGAATGTCGGAATGCTTTTTGAGGGTTAAATTGCATTTAATTTGCACTAAACAACGCTCGGTTTTGATGGAATTGGCTTTGGTACGGAATGAAACGTTCGTTCGAATGAAATTTCTGTACGCTGTAAATTTATAAGTTGCTCGGAAGCCTTCGTAACGTTTTCAGAATTGGATAGTAGTATTAACGTGGAAAATGTATCGTGATTTAATTTCCGATTGTTGTTTCTGTTCGCGAGGGAAGGACTAAAAATATTGAACGAGGGATCTTTTATTATTTGCTATTATTTATTTATCAATGCTTATACGAGTATTGTTTACTGGTATACATTGCTTGTATTATGGGCGTGGCTATCTCGTGTGGAAGTCAGAATAATCATCAGTTCTGAACTTGAATAAACGGAACGGTTACTTTTATATTTTTTTTCTTGAAATTATTATAATAGATTCATATTAAATTTCGAGTGAGTAACTGTCAACAATAAAATAAGTCGAAATTGAATCTCACATAATTCTATCACCGAATCTGATATCACCACGATCTTGTGTTCCAAACATAATTCAAAAGATTTTTTAACAATTCCATTTTTATAATTGAGATAAGTTAATAAAAGTCAGACATCCTTAAACTCTTAAAAATCATTAAAAATCAATTTAATTGTTAATAAAAATATGCACAATAGTTTGTAAACATAATTTTAATTTCAGTAACATAATATAATTTATATAACAATTTTGTGCATCCATTATTGTGACATAGTACGTCCCTCTCTGCTAATGCATCGAGTCACGCCATTACTTAGAAAAACGCTTCGAAAACCCATCCAGCTGCATATGCCCCCGCAGTTGGGGCCACTTCGCAAAAATATGACCCCTAAAACAAATAAACAGCAGTATTACCGCTGATTGATGGCGCCTTTCCCCCATAATGACTAGCGAGAAGCAATAAAACCTCAAACTTGTCAGTTTTGCGAACACGCTCCCCGCGTAGTAACCACCTATTGGCGGTGAATCAATATTTTTAAGATACTGGAATATTTTTAATATTATTATACCTATTTTCGCTAATTTAAAATACATATAAGTATAAATACTAAAAAGGTACTTTTGTATTTCTTAAACTAGTCCTTCTAGTTTAGAGTGACTATGAAAAAGTAGTCCTAAAAGGTCGGGAACTAAAACTAATTCTGGTATTTCAGAGACATCCATTAAAACTGAAATATGTAGTACTTGAAAATAAATTTAAATGTAAGCATTACGTTACCAAACCTTCTTGTAAAACAACTTTGGGTTTGGTTCATCTCAGTAGTATAGTATTACCATATGTATTCCAATAAGTAATATTCCAACCATTAAAAAAAACTTTGGTCATCCGTCATATCAAGTTTGCCTCGATATTTAATTTATTAAAGAAGAGCAATGCAAGCGAAACCGTTGTTTGAAAGTCACTATTTATTAAAAACCACAATTTATTTTATTTAATTTTTGACAAAGACGATGTTTACAAAAGAATTATATTTGTAACATTGCAAGTTGTAACTTAATGGTTCCAAGAACAAGAACAATTACATCGCACGTAGGTATGTAGGTACAGCGCGAAGTTTATTAGCATTTGCATATTAATCTACATTTACTTTACGACAGTAACACGTGGGTTTCGTAAATGATGTAAGCTGAGTAAAGTTTTAATGGCCGGCCACCTGTTGAGTGAGGTGTATTAAAAATGGATTAAGCATTTTAAAATGAGCGAAACATGGGGCCATTTTATGTTCGCGCATAACGTGAAAAATGGTGGGACTTTTTTTTGTCATGAATGCAAATTAACGTCAGATGATGATTTAATTATTGGAGTAATCGTACTTATACAAAGACTTTATTTAGTAGTAATATAAAAAACGGTGAAAAATAAATGTGGAATTTAAATAATATCAATTGTGAAACAATATAATACAAATACACTTTATTATGCACCACAAGGACACATGTCCAACAAATATAATATTAATTTGGGGATAATAATGGGGAACTTACAATCTGTCAATATGTTACATTTCTTATTATAAATGTATTACTATGCTCTTTTATTTTTTAAATGTTTTTAGTATAAATATTAAATTTGATCTTTTATATATAAGCAACTAATACGATATTACATTATTAACCAAATGAAAGTAGTCACATATTCTTCGCACACGTTAAAAGGGAATATCTGACGACACGCGCGTCTGGATCTAATGTTTTAATGCATATTATGCGGTTTATGGCGTCTTCTATGGGGTTTATAGCGTCTTGGTGTGCAGATATTGGGGAGCAATACGAGTATAGGGGGCTTAATGGACCGCGAGCATCAT
Organism: Udranomia orcinus; assembly: GCA_018247775.1. NCBI lineage: Eukaryota > Metazoa > Arthropoda > Insecta > Lepidoptera > Hesperiidae > Udranomia > Udranomia orcinus. Next base: position 6,751 of record DWGW01000277.1, read on the forward strand.
TGTAGTACGTAAATTTTGCCACGCGAATGCCATCTCAAGTTATGTTATCATAATTCTGTGTTTAGCTGCCTGGACCGTCGCAGAGTTTTCAGCCATAAAAGTGGTATTTAGTTATGCATTTCGTTGTGTATATTAGGATGGTGTTGTGAATTTTGCAATACGGATTCCCTCGATCCACCGTTAAACTAGTGTTTGGTGGGAAAAATGAAGATGCTCGCGATAAGTACAGCGCGGAAATCTCCAGCTCACTTCTAAGAGTTTTAAGTCTCATTTATATATCTACTAAAAGTAGTTATTCTAACTAAATGGGTAGAGTTTCAGTTAAGCAAAATGGAGTACCTATACAATATTTCAATTATTTTCGGTTAAGACATCTAAATCATTAAAATGATGTGTGATACACTAACAGCATATTGTATATGTAATTCTTCTAATCTCATAACAATGAAGCAATTGTAAAAAAATATTTAGTTACAGAAAACAGAATAGATTGAAAGCAAAACACCTATAAACAATTTTCAAACACCTATTAAATATAACATCGTAAATATTTATGGCTACGGCGCTATAAGCATTGCTTCCATTAACAATAAAACTTCACGACAATTCCGTACAATAACGTGTTTTAAGCAGATTCACGCTTTTAGCTTTAATATTAACAGTATTAAGTGCATACGCGTCCGCCATAGCGCCATAGCCGTACGAAGCAATTAGACGTATAAATAAATTCGTTTTACAACCGACAGATGGCGGGAACGCGCCGCCATCTTTGCCGCCATGTTCGCAGATAGGTGATCTAATTAGAATCAACGATCACAATGTTTATCCTCGTTTAATTTTAATCCTAAAATTATATTGTCGACTGTAACATAAACACGGATATAATGAGTTTTGTTAGGAATTAGGGGTTTGGTGTTATTTGCTGGGGTTGATGTTTTTGAATTGAATTGAAATTTCGCTGATTTTACAATTGGAAATTGCAACACCAGGTTACATACCTTACTTACTTACTTACCAAGTTAGGTTTAGTTGGTCTACTTACAAAAAAACTGCAAAATTATTTCGTTAGACAAAGTAGTACAAAAAGCATTCTACAAACCAGAAATCAATAATAATTTGGTTTCTTACTAAATCGTTGTCAATATTTAAGTAGTTAAATAACTAACTAATTTATTGATAAAAAAATGTTTAGATATTAAATTGAAGTTTGGCTAGAATCATGAAATTTAATCGTTTAGTGTACATTATATAATGTACCCTACAAAACGAAACAGATATCACAACAAATCCTAAGCAACGTTAAATAAAAAAGCAGGGGTGGGCACAGACCGTCAGTAGTCGATTGGAAGAGACAAACAAATTCGTAAATCGGGAAGGCAATAACAATTCAGGCATCGGCATTAAAGCCGTACACATTAGGCTCCTAATTTCCAATTAGCAAGCAGGTAGCGTAAAAAGACGCCATTACCGTTACAAGCGATTCCCGCCAATTTCGAAAGGTCGGGTCGGCCATCTTGTCCGGCCACGTGGTACGTTCGGAAAGCGCGCGTGCGAATTATTGTCTGTTGCTGCATATGTGATGTTATTTATGGAATTAATTTCGGTCATTGTGCCTTTGCTGTTTTCCGTTGTGCTCCTTGTTTATGCCGCAATTTTCTCGTACGTATAAGACTGTCCCCGATTCGCTTCGAATTTTTTGTCGCATTGGTTTTCGGTCGGAAATCTTTATTGCACTTCGTAATGAGCTTAAGTAGTTGTTAGGAATTGCAATGTCCTATATTATTGTTAGAAAATAATACTATAATTATATTAACTATAATTAATAATAAAATAATAATTATATATTTGTAAATGTCTCCCTAGAAACCCATATTCAAATCGTCTTTTGCTTTCTGCATTAGTTTTAAACTAGTGGTCAACATTAATCCAATTACTTTACTTCATAACTTAGACGAAAAACAGCAACTATGAAAACTGCATTTTCACTATTTTCATGTACCTAATACTTGGTATTTAATATAATATGTCTTTCTTTTATATTGACAAGGAAAAATAGAAAATGAGGCTCAATGTTTAGAGATACAATTCCTTTTATGCTCCAAAGAGAGTCTGAATCCTCACCTCAGCTACCCTAGAGCGGAGTGCAAACACAATTGCGGCAAAAAAACCATCCCTATAACGGAGTCAGCGATTTGGCGTAATGACGCGTGTTGGACACCTAAACAATGTTTTAATGCGGCGACTCCCTTACGCAGATGGGCGGACGTATTTGTTTAGGACAAGCTAACAGCGGCCGTTTAGCGACCGACGCGACTTGGGTAGGACGAGTTAGGAGCGGCAGCGGGGGCGGTTGATCTTACAAGTAGAATGTACATCTGCCTGTGCCTGATTGTATCTGTATTCCGTATTAACAGAGCGCAGGTTTTTCTCCGCTAGTATAGTTTTCACGTGTACGATGGTTCTTGTAGTGTGATTAAGTATATTCGCCTACAGCAATAGTACAGAAAATGGTACGTTGAAAATAAAAAATATATATAAAATGGGACACGAAGCATAAGGGAACATGTAAATGCAATAAAAAACCAAAGTCAAGAAATGTTTTCCTTCATTTGAGAGTGGAACAAAAGAATGAACCGATAACTTTAATATTGATTTTAAAAGTTTTAATTAGGTAGTTCTTGTCACAAATTCATACTTTAACAGAAAAGATATAAACAAAATGAATATTTCGTAGTTAGTACCATGTAACTAATTCATTGCATTAAGAATATGTGGGATTTGTGAAGGAAAGTCTTAATCGAATATGTATGAACAAAATCGCTTTTCACTTGGACCATACAATATACAGCGTGATACAGGTGCGAGATTAAATGGCCGCCGTGTATACAGGGTGTTCATTACGATATTGCTGCGAGTACAGCGAATATTGCGAGCGGTTTTTATTAGGGACGTCATAACGATCCCACTTTTTTGATGAGAATTGAAAATATGTATGTTTGATCTGGACGACGACGGCTGAGTTTTGTTTTTGGTTTTGTTTAGCGACCTTCCCACTTATCGCTTATAGCATTTCGTGATAAAATCTGGTGAACTCTTCTGTTTTTTCAGGTTCTAAATTAAGGAAATGTACCTATGTTGTGATGATTTATTCTTTTGTTTTTAAGCTCAGCGTTATTCGTAACTAGAAAAATGAATGATCTTGCAATTTCATATAATGATTATGACATGTAAGATGCCTCTTAAAGAAATGGAAGTGCATTTGCATTCATTGCATCATTTATGTGCTATTTTTTAACATTTGATGGTATACGAGCTTTCGGATTAGCATTACCTGTGCATACTGCAAATTTGTCGTTGTTGTCGTTTGTCGTCGTCGTTGTCGGAGCGGCTTAACCTGCTAAAAATTAAGTCAACATCAAGCTTTTGCTGGCCAGATAAGCGATGATGTTAAATATAGATTTGTGTTTACCTAGCTGCTATTGACAGCCTCGTCTATATCCAGGAGCAACGATTGTAGGATCGGCTTAACCTGCTAAAATTGAGCCAGCATGAAGAATAAGCTATTCAGTTAGCGGTGAGGGTTAATATAGATTCGCCCCCATCGAACTGTTGTTGACAGACGCATGTATATCCAGGTGCAACGATTGTAGGAGCGATAAGCGTAACCTGCTAAAAATGAAGCCACCATGGAGCCACGTTTAGCCGATAAATAACGTTAGTGGGCTCGCATCGACAAAAGCGATGCACCAGTTCTTGAGTTACGAGCGTACGTACATACGGACATAAATATAACCGTAACTCACACGGGCCGTTCCGTCCACCTGTTACGGTAATCGATGTGTCCTGAACATTATCACGGGTACACTGAATATATGGTGCCTTACTTCACGAAGTTTCGCACTTGCTTCGAGGGCTCATGGTTTCTTCGTTAATTTGGCCATGTGACACGAGATGTGTATTTTTCGGCCCTTATCTTGGTTTGCGATACGCTTTTGTTTTTCGTTTAGGTGAAGACTTCTTGTGTGTGTATTTCTCCGGATCTTAATGAACATTGAAGTGGGAAAAAATATTGCATTTGAAATTTTTTTTTGTTTTTTTGTTAACCCCTTCAGATAAGCTCGAAGGCTTGTGTTACGAGTGGGTTCACGTCAATAGTGCAATGGGGGAGTGAGGATCGAACCCACGACCTTTCGATCGTCAGTTCGTCACACTACCCATTGGGCTATTGCCGCTTATTGTACTGTTGTTAATCTCTCAAGCTAAGCTCGGCGGTTTGGGTTACGAGTGGTCTTGTCGTAAAATGAGGGAGTGAGGATCGAACCCACGATCTCTCGGTCGTAAATCTGATAACCCTGCCTATTGGGCTCTTACCGCTTAAGGTGTATTACAGATGTAGTGTTAATAAAGAAAGAAACAAAGAAAGAATACTCTTCTTTTTCAAAATACCTTGAAGATAGATAGAAACTTGTTAATATCATATTAAGTTATTCTGTACCTTGACATTATATGTCATCCATTCCTTAAGCTTAACATCGAACCGACTGTATTGCTTAACCATTACTTTATTGTTATATTTTATAAATAGAACCTAAGTTGTATTATTTACACAACTTCTTGAGAAACCAGTGTTTTTATCCATCCCCAACCTACGCTTAAGTAATCTCTATTAATAGACTGAGGGTAGACTTAAATTACTGAGATGATTCAATTGGTTGACAAAAACCACTTGGAAAAACGTTAAAATTAGTTCTCTCTATTTCTTTGTATGTGTGTCTCTCTTTCGGTCTTTCGACTTATTTCACTCCTTACCTTACCTCTGAATTTAAATAATGTCTAACAGCTTAATCATACTTCCCAGGATTAATATAAACGGGAATGTTTTTGAAAAAGCTAAAAATTAAGGCATACACTTAGGCGTTCCGTAGTAGTAGGTAAAAGATAATTACTGCCTATTACAATGGGCTACGTTCTACCAGGAGCCGGGATAATTAGCCACAATGCATGGTTTCAACGGGACTAATTGGATTGTGGGACGCTGTGCCTTGCCTTATTGATGTTACTTGTGTTGTGATGCATAACATGTGCGTATTTAGATATAAAAATGTAAAACAAATTCATCATTCCACTTGAGTCTAAATTGTATTTATTTTTAAATTTAAATTAGGGGTTGTGTGTCATCAATTAAAAATATATATGGCAGTATTTTAATCATTATGATAACATTATGTTATGTTAACGTTGACGTTATTATAGTCCTCCAGTGGTGACCATGCCTTGGCAAAAGAAGCACAAGTCGCTCCCCGATCAGATGCCCTAGAACAGCAGGGATGCCGCTTGATTCAAAAGGCACAGGACTGGTCGGAGTGGCGAAGGTTAGGGAGAGCCTATGTCCAGCAGAGGACCCGGTAACTGACAGTAAGTAAGTATGTTAATTAATACCAAGAGATAAAGTGAAACGGACAACAAGACGTACAGTCGACGTACGTAAAATAAATTCCTGCATCAACTTAAGCTCGCTAGGGCGTAAATCTTCGGCCCCGTATCTCGGAGTAATGTCTTTCCTCCGTGAAAGCGTGGGGCTTGAATGGGGCCAGACGGGGCGTTGGGGTGGGGCAGGGGCAAAGCGGGCTGGGGCAGAGTGGGGCCGCCCGTGCGAGGTGTGCGGCCGGTGAAATTTTAAGAGCTCTCAGACGATAGGTATTTTTATTAGATCCGTGTAGAAGTAAATAATGGTCGTTTGGCAATTTGTCGTGTGTGGAGCGACGTGATGCGAGTTAACTTTATTGTGTGTATGAACATTAACTTTTTAACTAAATATATTTGACTTCAATATACTGACTTACGAAAACTCAAGTAATTTTAACGAGAGTTGTAAAAATAGACACGCAATAACTGCAAAATAAAAAAAATATCAGAAGTCATAAGAAAACATAATATAAGTTAGGAATATGAAGAGATATCAACAAATTTCTTTATGAGCTAAGTTTATATGTTACGTGTGTGTTTCGGATAAAATCTCATACAATGACAGAATTTCCGTTTCCAAATCAAATTATTATTACTAACAATTCCAAAACACTATTCCAATGGAAACCAAATATGTCGGGCGCGGTACAAAAAGACAACAGGATCGCTGTATCGTGCAATGATAACACTCATTTGGATATGCTAATAGCTCTATCAGTTATTTCCAGTTTCCAATCAACTCGCTGATGGATTCCATTATGATTATATATCTACTCGTATATGTGATATCTAGTCAAATAAGTTGTTTTCCTATCTATAGATTTACACGTATATAAAAACGCCGGACATTCTAGCATAGATAAAATACTTGCTTAAATGTCCCAATAATGATAAATGTATATGTAACCCTTGATACAAATAAAATATTTTCTATATTAAAAAGCGATTTACCACTGATTTAATTGACTGATAGATTGACTCATGAAATTTCTAAATCTATGAACTTGAATGACTTAAAATTTACCATAATTACTCATTTCAAAATTTTAATGCACATTGAATGATGAATGGATGGATTTTTGAAAATTCGTAACAATAACACATTTTTATCCCAAACCATAGTTTCCACCTAAGTAGCTAGAGCTAGAGTATATGCTGGATAATTAAAAATATACACGTGCTATTCATATTAAAATATGTTATGAACGACCTTTTATATGGCTATCAGATTAAAAGGGGACTACTATATGTTATAAATCACCGCAATAGAGCAAATGTTTTAAGAGTTAGTGATTTCAACTTATGTCTAACTCTTTTTTCAGTCTTTTGGGAGTGTCCAGAACACAGCACTACTACACCTAAAGGATACTGCTGTATAGGTAAAAAGTGAGGAAGGTAGAAATACCTTTTCTCAATCTGGCGTTATTATGTTTATATTTTAGTGATCTTTAGAACCTCTTTCAGCATACAGCATACTATTTAACTTATAAGAGGATACTCCCCATCTCTATACTCCATGCCTACAGAATACTAATCAACTACTCCTAATTCATCGCGAAATTGCATTCGACGCAAATACGTAATACAGGGAAACAATCACTTTGATAATAATGACTCTGTATCAGAAATTTCCAATTTCCGATCAACTTGCCGATCCACCCCAATTAAGTACAATCATACACACGAACTACAAATACTATAAAAGTTCCGAAACATTTTATGAGATTTCTGGTACATATCTGATAGATTAAAATGCATTCAGAATATATTTCAGTATTCATTTAATCTATCAGATACTTTCAGTGAAATGCTTTTTAACTTTCAGGTTCTTTATGTTTTGCTACCTGAGCATTGAGTTACAATACCTCCTTTACCAAACCGTTCAAACCGCTCGAATAGGAGTACTAATTGCAGTTATAAGACAGAAATAGAGATGGCACGTTCAGGCGTCGGGCCCGGTTGTTATCGATAAATGGCGTCGTTCAACCTGTCGGAGTCTATTTGAAGGTTTGACAACATGACAAACTGGTTGGTCACTACATCCCCCAACTAATACTTTTCCCAAAACTGCATTGGAGCAGCGTAGCGGACTAACCTACAGGCCTTTCCTAGTAGAAGGAGGAAACCCGTGCTCACCAGTGTGACATATAAAGGCCTGCGGCCACAGCCACATGACTACATAGCTATGGTGCAGCTAACCAAATCGAAAGTTCTACCACGTGTTCTTGAGAATATCTGACACACGATCACACTCAGACTCCACAGTCTTTTTACACTAAAAAAATTCAAGGATTTACTGTGTAGTTAATTCACAATTGCGAAGGATGAGTTCGTTATATATACGTCTACGTTTTCAATGGTAATAAATTCTTGGGAATAACCACCTTTATGCATAAAACGTGTTAAAATATTGGTATCTCCCTCCACACTTATTGGTTCACCGAACTTCACTCCATACATAGGGTCGTTCACACAAGTTTCCAATTCAAGTTGACCTTGAAATAATAATTCAATAAAAAAATTATTCATTTTCACAAAATTGATTTTCAGAATTCAATTTTCAAATTTCAAAAGATGATATGGCTTAATAAGAAATAAATTTTCCTCGTTAATTTTACTTTTCTGCGAATACGTCTCTCGTGTAACATCGTAAATTGTATGACGTCATCACATACTTCAGAATTTTACAACATGAATTGTGAAAATCCGAAAATTATTTAATCTACTCACGAATCCGAAGCCTTAGCGTGCACTGTTGGTTTATTCAAACCATTTCCATTCGACCTTATCGCCCGCCTTATCGTTATGCAAAAAGTAGCACGTGTGCCGTCACCCTAAACCAGGGTACGTATTGGCTCAGAGGAGGAAAATCCTAAACGAGGAGCTGACGCCATCGATATTGCAACTTAAGTGAGGTCAATACGGTTCATTGTCGAACGATGATGAAATGTAGGACATTCCAGCAAAAGAACTTGGAAGTAATTGTAGTTCTGTGAATAATGATCCGCGGGACGGTCGGCAAGAAAAACGGGTTCTGCCACCGCTGCCATTACATCGCTGATATTACATTGCTCATTGTGTTGCAAATATTGTAGCTACGCTGTTTTACTTTAATTAGACATTTTTTCAAGCTGCAATGACAGCGTGGAAGTTTTGAAATTAAGTCTCCTAAACTGATCGTCAAAATTAGGGTGCCAATTTGAATCTCCAAATTATTCGAATTTAGTAATTTACTTATTAAGTCCAAGATTTCCGGTTTTTGTAGATAAGACGAAGATATATAATCACGCTTATATGACGGACATCCTTGCTAATGACTAAAAAAGGTTTGCCTTTTCTCAAGATATACTCGTACCTACAGTTATTCAATTTCATTGTTTTTCTTTTAGTTACTAAGCATTTATTTTATACGTTTTATCTATATTCTGTAAAAAAACATTCACATAAGTAGTCAGCATTGTAGTATTGAGAGACTCACCTCGAATTTGATCTCTTCGATGAGTCGTGTTTCTTCCCGCCTTGAAGATTGGGCAGATCCTTCTGCCGTTTCTTCGTCTCCCGCCAAATTTTGTAGTACAATATGCACATCACTGTCACTGGCACATAAAACGCCGCGATGGCCGTCCCGAACGTAATATATTGGTTCGTCTCAATAAACTGGATATAACACTTGTGGGGAGGCACCTTCCTCTCGCCCTCTATGTACGGCCACGCGTAGATCCACGGCGGCCACAGAAACAAACTGAATCCCCACGCACCGCCTATCATGAACATCGCGCGACGTGTAGTCCTTTTAGCACGATACGTCAACGGCCGCGTCACACTGAAGTACCTATCGAAGCTGATGATCAGGAGGTTCAAAACCGACGCGTTGGAAGCCAAGTAGTCCAATGCGAGCCAGGTGTCGCAGATGTGCGGCCCGAGGGGCCAGTAGCCGTAGATCGTGAAGAGAGTGTACAGAGGCATCGATATGAGGCCGATCGCGAAGTCGGCGACCGCGAGCGAGAACAGGAAGTAGTTGCTGATCGTCTGGAGCTGCTTGTCGATCTTGAAGCTGATCATGACCATGGAGTTTCCGACGACGGTGAGTATGGACAGAAGGGTGGCTAGGATAGCGATGACGATCTTCTGGGCGAGACTGTAAGGACTGTCTGGGAGGTCTAGGTTGTAGTCCTGGTATGAAAGGTTGGCTGATTGGTTTGACGCGATGAGCATGACGTCAACTCGGCGAGCCGGCGGCCCCCGCTAAGCAGAGGCTCGAGCGCCGACCGTGTCCGGAGTCGCCTGTCGACAATAAAAGCGTATTACTAACTGTGCAACACAATATACAATTTGTAAGGAAAACAGAATTGGATTTTCTCGATATAGTTTGCGCTCAGTCCAACAATAATCGGTATACTTGCTTTTCACTCTACAAGTTTTTTTTAAATATTTTGTTTATAATTATACAAACTTTGCGAGCTTTATTAAATACCACAAAATTAG
>DWGW01000278.1:0-16700 GCA_018247775.1 Udranomia orcinus
AATAAGGTTGAAAATAGAAAAAAAATAACCGTGTACATCTATTTGCATTTCGTGAGTCAATGATTTAGAGTTTTGGACTTCAGCGGCGCATTCTGGCATGCCCTATTCTTAAGATACGTAGTTAATATCTGCAAGAATTATTCGTGTTGGTACGGATCGTTTGTTGCACTTGCATTCTGAACGTATGTCGCAACGCAGCTAGGTATCTCGTCAACGTGATGCCAACCGACGGATGCCAAATATGTGACTATACTTAAGTTATTTCAGCGAATTGTCCCAGTCTCCGTATCAATTGCGCGCTTTACGTGATTGCTACGTCACTCTACCCACTGTTTGGTGGTCTTAAGTCTTGAGTATATTCCCACGTTTTGAAGTCATCTGAACTAAACACAAGCGCAAGATTTGGACCTAATGATCAGCACGTACGTAATTGTGGCTGTTAACCATGTATCTTTTGGTCTACTCAAATGCGATTTTAAATAACTCAAATTATGTCCTTTCCTTTTGTTTAAAATATTGTCGTTTTCCTAAATAATGGTGTGAAATTTTCATTTTTTTTTTGGTTTTAATATGATTAAAACGGTGCATACCAATCACATTAAAGACAATACGCTCGTGCATCTCGCTCACAGTATCTTAAGTTCACAGGCAATGGACGGATGTCCATTCATCCGCAAACAAATCGCAGGGTTATCCTCCAGTAACGTAGAGTGAATTCAATACATAACAAAAATATCAGGCTAAGTTTTACAATAGATTGTTTAAATCTAAGACACTTTAAAGCTATTCGATCATCATAATGATGTCCGCACTATAAAAAATTCCGTGATTTAAGTCAGCTTCTGAATTCCGATTTTTCTAGACGTCTTTAATGAGTTATTTCGCAACTGAGACATTAATCTCAGCTTTGCCTCTGATCAGATTAATCTAAAATAATTTCAAGGTCCCGACTATCGAGACATCGGATTTATGGCAAATGGCTGACGCTGGAATATTTCCGAGACATCCTGTTTGTGCTCGCCACATTAGAAATAGTTTAACGTTACATTATTTCACGACTTGTCACTTGCAAGATTGAATGCAGAATCTTCATTATATCTTATCTATCCGCAGAATCCAGGCACCTTTCCAGTCACTCAACGTACATAAATCCTAATTACTAAAAGTCTAAGATGGAGCGTTGTACGAGGTTTCTAGTATTCCAATTATTTATTCGTTTTATTTTAGTGTTATTTATTATAAATGATTATAATTTAATCATGTATGTTTTTAGAAATATCGTATAATGTATTTCTTGTTTTAACTCATATTCATACATTATTAAAAATAATAGAAACTGAGAATACGATAATGACATAATAAATCCCAAAATTTATGTATATATAACTTCCAACAAAATATTTGGGTAAAAATATGATCAATAATGTGCCATGCTGAAGTGCTTGATCCAACTTGTCTACTGGACCTACTATATAACATGTCTTGATTGTAGAAGAGCAATCGACACGATTACAAGGTGTACTACTGTCTGTAATTTGTTCGAATTGTATTTATTGGCAACTAACCGTTACTATTTAGCAGGTATTCAGAACGATCAACAAATAATTGAGTATACAAAAACAGACCACATAAAATCCAGATAAAATCTATTTTGGCGTATCACAAGGAGGAATATTATGTCCCGACTTTCAGCTAATAGAAAATTTATCGAACAACTATGACAAGTCTTTAGTGTAACACATTCCTATAGGAAACGTTTTCGTGACGTAGTCTTTCACAGTTGTGTAATTATCATCCACTATGACTAATAAAAGCGTGAACTTGAAATAACTGAGACTAAATTTAGAGTAGCCTGTTACGTGTTTTGTTAAATTGACTCGAGTTCTGAAAACGACATTTGTAGCTACTTACTAATGATCTAAAAGAAACTATAATGGCAGTATCTTTTAAAAATGTAAGAATCAAGTAATATCAATGTAATCTCATATAGTCTTATATGGGAATGGCATAAATAGCAAAGAAAAGTTTTGCATATTATAACTGGTTTAAGTCGTATGAATAAATGGTTGTAATTAATTAAAATGGATATTAAACCACATTATTTAATAATTTAGGCAATAATAACAAATTTAACTGTGAGCGTGAGTGGGAACTCTTTTTAGATAATTTGTTTAAAAAAACAAAGTTAAAGCAACAAAAGTGAGAGATGTAAAAAGCTATCGAGTTATGTTGACACATGTAAGTACATATATTTATCTAATGAGTGTATTTTAAATGACATCCACTTGTTGAATGACGTGGAGACGGAAATGTCAGCCATCGGCTTGCATAGAACAAAATAGGCGAATGAATCACTGTTAAATTTGGCCGGATATAAATCAGTCTGGTATTGCAAGCCGGATGAGAGGAGAGACGTATATTATAAATATAATATGTAACTCAACAACAGTTTTCAAAAATCTACAATAGCGATAAAATCAGAGCTTAGTTAAGTCGCGTGCGAATATAATATGGATACAAATACATAAACAATTAACCGATAAAACTTTTAGAGATCGACATTAAGGTAATTGAGAAAGTGAAATATAAACGTTTGACTCAAAGACGCATTTAAATTGAAAGCTTTAAAATTGTAAATAAACAGATGGGAGTTTTACGAAACAGTTTATTCTCGAGAGGATGAATATTTGAATGGAATTTATAAATAGATTACGTGTGGGTTAGTATTCGCGTTAAGGCGCCTATAAAACATGTTTATTGGGCCATCGTACTAGCAAAATATAATAAATATCTCAGCACGACGAAAAGTTTGCCGATATTGATGGTGACAAGAACAATATTGATCATAAACTCTCCAACGAGACCACAACAAAACATATATTTGCCTGTAACATTGATGTTAAGCGTAATAAGGTCGGTATCTGACAAGGAGTAGATACATTTATTTCTAATGCCGTAAAACTAGTGACATTTCATGACGCAAATCAAAATTCTTTTCATAATTGCAAGTATGCTGTGCGTGAACTTGGGCGTTTCTGAAATAGAAAAGCTCAAGACGCTCTTGAGATGAGAAACGGTCTCGTCTGTCACTTACGACAATTTGAGTGGTACTGTTTACGATAACTCTAAGGCTAAACTCAAGTAGCATCTGATTTTTTCAGTACTCAAATGTCAGTGCACGAAGGCGAATCATCGAAGTCCGCGTTCCATTGTATTCATCGGCGTCGAGTGTTTACTATCGTTTCTATTACCGGGCGGTAAGGTTTACACTTCTACGTACGCGCCACACGAAAGTTTGGCGGACATATAGATTACAATATTGACAACGCTTTCCCTAACGCCCTTATCACTTGACAGTAAGGTCTGTAATTGATTGGAGGAAGACAAAAGAAAGTTTGCGAAGTAACAGGCCGGGTAGGCCGGGCTAAATGTGTCCACGTCTTTGGCACGGCACTGGGGCAAGGCCGCCTAGCGCCTATGCAGTCGGCAGATTGATTGACCGATTAATCTTAGATAATGAAGCTAGACTAGTCTCCAGAACCTGCAGCCACCAAATGTGGTAACGATGGTCTCGGTCCAAATAACTTGGGCCAACCGTCACAGCGTAAAACACGAAACATGTACGCAAAGTATTTCGGTGAATAAGTGCACCGGTGCAAATGAATTTAAACAGCTTAACTATATATAAACTGTAGAAGCATTTTATCGTAGCTGACTGTGCAAATGTCAAGCTGTGAATCATTGAATTCGGCGGTTATAGTGAAATCATTATTAGGTATGCCGCTATTTACAAGAGTTACGGTCAGATCATCTTTAACATGTTTGTTGTTATGAAGTTCTACGCTTTTAGGGTAAATTTTATTATAGTCTGCAAGCTTCGATTGCGTTTAGAGTTTAGCTTCAATTACAACTTGTATCGTATTAACGGGCTGCTTTACAACGTATTCTTTAGTTACTTTCGCTTTAACTTTAGTGTTTGCTTTATTTACGAATTGCGGCTATGTGCGTCGTGTTCACTCGCGGTATGTAAACAATGGGCACGTGGGGCGCGTGGGGCACGGGCGCGTGGGGCGCGTGGGGCACGGGGTGGGTGTGGGTGCACACGTGGGGAGGGCTTCAAACTATTGATGTATTACGAAACGGTTCCGATCGGTGTCCGACGTATTTCGGTCGCGGTTCGGGAGCGCGTCCGCCGCTCGCCGTCACACCACTACGACTGGCGTAGCGCGCTGTTACGCAGTATTTTGATCGCGATAGATCCAAGCCAATCGGTGCACTAATGCGTTTCTGGTAATTTATGACGATAGTTGCAGTTAATGGGGCGGCTCTAGAACTTGCTGCTGAAGTGACAGTCACAGCTCGGTTTCTTCATCTCCACATAGTTATTCTGTCACATGTCTGCTGTTCAACAAGTGCTCCTGGTTTATTTGTACTTCCACATATCTAATTCGTCCCAGTTTGCTATTTAACTCATCAAGATTTAATGATAACATGCTAACAGCTACATGGAACGTAAAAAGCAAACATCCGGCGAACTTCCTAGAAAACCCTTTGAAGTAATACTGAGATATACTCGTAGTCTCATTGTGTAACTCATGTTGTGAGATTAAGCTATTATCCTCAATATCACTTCATTACATTTCAAATATTTTACAGATCACAAACTCACTCATGCTCAGAGCGAATCAAGGCTATTTACGAAATAATCTATATTTATAAATATTTACTTTTAATTAATTACGATAAACAATTTGTATCAATATACTTTATGTAATATGGCGGAGTCGCAGACGTGTGCGCAAGCGTTCCCCCGACTCCGCCGTGCAGAGGAACACCGTTAGGTTTTTAGACCTACATAGTGTTTCGCCGGCCCTCGTATATAAGTCCCCGGCTTTCCTGACGTTAAAAAACACTAAGTATATAAAAAGTATAATAAAATAATAATACAGTCATACTAAATATCTAATTTATTGCACCACTTAATAGAAAATAATGTAAACGACGAACGTATTCCAAAATATTATTGCGTCACTTACTTAAATCGTATATCTTAATCACAACAAAACACTCGACTGTAGGAACTTTTTTATTTTTATTTAATTTCAATTATACACAATATATTTGGGAGTACAATAATACTGTCATAATTTAGCTTTCAAAATATCTATCGAATATTAAAAAAAAACAGCAGTCAATAAATTAACTAGACACAATTATATCTTATCTTTGAAAAATATTTTTTACATATTTTATAATTGGACGTTTTGGTTTAATAAAGCATTTATTTATCTAATTTTTAAATTACTAACGACATATATTACTAAATATAAAACTCAGAAAAAGATAAATTTTAAAATCACAACCAGACTTAATAGCAAAATAAAATAATACAATACTTATATCTTAATAAAATATTCTTACTATCTATTCTAATATACAACTAATATACAAAAAAATCAGACGGAAACAAATTCATTGATTCAAAAATGTCATAAAGAGCTCAAACAATTCACATTGTAAAACAACTTAACTTCATATTAGAATAACAAATATTATTTACTACTAACGTTTGGACCGTCGTCAGAAATATAAAACAATTAAACGTATATTTCCCAAACATATCTATTTACCAACTAAACTAAAGAATGTAAATAAAACTAACTAACTAAATCTTCCAGTTTGAAAATGCACGCCCCTCCACTTAAGAAAAATATTTTATTGTGTGAGCATTGTATTTATTGCAACTCTTTAATAGTGTATTCACGAGACTCAAACTCGTCCGTGCACTCATCCGTCAACTAATCGAATGATCTGTCATGTTCAAAATGTATGAGGTGGAGAGTGAACTAATTGTATTAACTATATGTACGTCCTAGTCGATCAACAAATCTAGCAGTTTGTGTAATTTGTACTTTTTACATACGAACCGATTCATTCTTCGATATAACTATTACTATTCGATATAAAGAAGTATTATTGGTTTATAAAAAGTTGCATGTGGGTAAAGATTTTGGAGCGGCGTGCAGTTTTAAATTAGACTCTCTGTTTTGTCCTTTTTTACCAATGATCAATTTATCAAATCCACAGTCTTCGCATACTTGGTCATTTCGCCTGCATTCCGTCTAGAGACCGCCGCGCGTGGACCCTGAGTAAGTTGGTACATCGGGAGAGCTCCTGCTTCACTTCCATCAAGGCCTCTTCCATCTGCCGTGAGGTGGAAAGAGGGAGACTGGAAATTAAATTAGCAAGGTTTTAGTATGCGGGAGTTATCTTACTTTTTTGAAGATGATAAAACATTTTACAGTTCGACACTGGAGACTAAACCAAAAGGGTTCAAACATTCCTGGTTTGAAATGTGGTATAAGGGATACACTGGCTTGAGGTGTTTCAACTTAGTCGTCAGGGATACGAATTCACCAGTAGTCGACAGACATCTCTTGTCGGTCAGACTTCTTCAACTTCATTCCTGTCTTGGGCTAATTACATTCGATAAGTGACGTTGAACACTCAGCAGCACTTAGGTGGTTGGGTGAACATCGAAAAGTGTAAGTATAAGTCTAAGTTATGCAAGGAAAACGAAATAAAATAACTCACGAGTGGGATTTGACCGTTGTATGAGCAATACGCGTCTCCCCAGCGGACAATACAGTTGCTGGAAAACAATGAAAAGTGCAGCTTACAACATTTTATAATTGTTACTTAAAATTGGTGAATAGTTGATTTTTTAGATTGTTAACTCGATTTGATATGAAAGTTAGCATTTTGAGAAGTTGACTTTTTGCCAAGTTTTAAAATACATGTAGACTTTTGCGAAGTTGGCATTTTAAATAGTCGATTTTTTGAGTAGTTGACTTGGCGGGCAGTTGATGTTGCTGATCATGCAAATTTACAAGGTTTCCCAATAACATAGAGTTTAACCGCTGTATTAAGCTCATTATGCTAAGAAATGATCTTTCCAGGTCTATCAATGAAAAATGTTAAGCTTCTCAACTGAACTTTGAAAATTCGAAACAAATGACATCCGACTTCCACGGAAAGTATCGTATAGCCAGGAGAGCACTTTAAATCTACTTTTACTTTTAATTCCTTTGATCATGTAGGTTTTGAAGAGAATCTTATTAATTATTAGAAAAACCACATATGGAAAGGAATGGTGCATGACAGTATCTTCGGACGACACTCCTGTAAACTCTAGTAGTTACACCCTCTTACTCACTCATTCACTCGCTAAGTCACTTATTCACTCGCTCACTCAGTCATCCACTCACTCACCCACTCGCTCACTCTATAGTATTCTTGACATGCAGTACATAGGAGCCATCGGGGTAGATTGTATATTGGTAACTTACAATCCCCGCAGCGGGGCAACTCCCCCTCGCTGAGCGAGGCGCAGTCGGCGGAGGCGAGGTCGCTGGGGGACTCACTGACGGTCGTCGTCAACCGCTCCTCGCCCGGAGACCGGTAGTTCAGTGGGTTCCTCTCTGAAGAATCAATTTTCGGTGTCAACATCTTTATTTCTGACTATTTCATAAATATAACTATTTTTTTTTCTCCTCGATATCTTAGACAGTAATCACTTATAGATTTATTATATGTATAGATTAAGACAAAGTCAACTTATATGCGAACATTACTCATCAAATATGAGGTTAACAACAGACTGGTGGTAAAAATTTAACGATGTGGTCCAAGACACGAGCTAGTTTTACTTTAAATGACTCAATTTGGAAGATCTACTCGATAACTGTGTTAGAGTATTTTCTTTCTATGATAATAGTTTTTTTTGGTTAAGTAATAAAAGTTAAGTAAATAGACATTTAAGAATCGTTCTACATGACTTATGTCATAAAGTCACTTAGATCTTAATACATTCTAATCTTTTCAATAATGTCAATCCAATTCTAAAAAAATCATTGAATGAATTTAAAAGAGGTTAAAACCGTTACTTACCATCCCGCTCTGACGGCAAATCAGAAAATGAAGATATTTCACACTCCGTACTATCTGGGGATAATTCACGGGGTAACTTATCTTTTCTTTGGCGCGGAATATTGTATGTCCTGGGTTCACTTGGAGCGGACGACCTACGTCTTTGTGACGTGAATTTATCTTTTGACACACTTTTATTTATATCACTCTTAGTTTTCGATGTTACTTCTTTATAAATATCTTTTAATCTTTTTTCTTTTTCAACTTGAGTGGTAATTGTATCTACCCTTTCAGTTTTACCTTTCGTAGAGTCATCATTTTTATGTACCGAGTAAGTTCTTTTACTTGAATCACTGCTTTTATTCTTCTCCTCTCCGCCATTTCCTATAGCAACATTATCTTTGGAAGCAACATCGATATGAACACTTGTTTTATTAGATGTTTTCTCATGGATAGGTTCACTTTTCTGTGGAATAAATATTTTTTTCTCTGATACATTTTTGCTTTCCTTTACATTACTCATGGTAGCAATCGTAGATTCGTTTCTGACATGTTTAGAAACGATTTCTTTATCTTCAAAATTTGCGTGGTCTTTACTCGTGTGACTCCTATGTATATTGATAATTGTATATTCATCAAGCGAACCTGTTTTGATTAGAACTTGTTCTACATTATTTCCTATGAAATTCTCTAAACTATGTTTTCTGTCAGTTAACATTTTTCCCTGAGACCTTTTTTCTTTGCTTCGCTTTCTGAATTCTTTGAAGGTTTCCCTATGTTTATCATCCGACTTGTGTTCAATTTGATTATTCCCCAGTTTGCTCCCTTGAGGTTCTTTACTCGTCGTTGTTTTCACATCCATACTCGAATTATCAACATTGCTAACTGCTCCTGCACTTATAATTTGTGATTCATTCTCATGATCTAACCTTGCTTCAGAATGAACACTGTTTTCAGAAATAACAGCTACTTTTAAATTCCTTTCAGTAATCAGTGACTCGGAACTCTCTGATATCACGTGGTCTTCGAATGTATATGGTGTACTGAAATTAATAGAACAGAATGGCAAAATAAGGATACATGTTAATGTATTAAAAAAACGTTAGAGCGATACGGTTTAATACATCACTTACGTCTGCTTTTGGTCCGTCGTCTCCTGATCACTTTGATTTATGATATTAGAAATGATATCTTGACTTACATCTGGACCTTGTTCAAGTTCATGATATCCCTGACAACAAAAATCATTAATAGTACTTAAATATAGTAATTATTGTAAATATAGAAATTATTATTTGTATTGCTTGTATTGTATGTTCCAGGTCTTACCGGTTGGACACATGCTCAGCAGTGGAACATAATTAAGTGTTGTGATGATTTCTTACTTACCTTTGAAATTTTCAAGTTGTTGATTTGATTCTGAAGATCGGCTACTTTTTCCAGAAGCACTTGATTAATGTATTTTGAAGCCTACAACATATTTACATGTTTAATGACAATCTTATTTTATCAACATTATCATGCATAAAAGTAGAATATTGCAATCTAATTAACTAATATCCGCTAAATATCGTCTTAACACATCTTTTACTAAACGTTACCCTCAACATATACGAATATATATATAACTAAATCTATGAGAAAAGCTCGTAAGTTGGGAAATAGTACATGTTACCTTATGTTCCTCACTGTCCTGGCTTCTATTAACTTCTGTGTATCCGGAGTCGTCAGAATTCTTGAACGTTTCGTCGACCTGCACATGCGGGATCTTGGTGCGGGCCGCTGCTTGCGGTCTGTATGTGGGACTGGACACGGCTAGCTGGAAAAGATGACAGAACAGTAGTAAGATAAGAATGCCACTACTATACAACTACATATTCTTTACTCCAGAGCACGTGCATTTACGCGTAAGTTATCGAATTTCATTCTCATCGTCGACTCCGTGTTAGAAATATATAATAAAAGTAAGTGATAATTTGCTTCCGCAAGATATTCATCTTTTCCTCCTATTGTACAAAAATATACAGAAAGTAAGTAACCGCTGTTTAAATTACTTACATTCAGTTAATATAATATTGTTAATAAAATAATTGTTATCATTCTTTGGAAAGCATTTTGAATACGCTTTGATACGGTTGTATCAAATACAAGTTACATCAAAATAATGTAAATAATAATGTTAACAAGTTATATTTTACCCCGGGCGATAGTTCCACAGATGGCGCTCCAATCATATTAGCTTCGACGCGGCTGCTGTACACATTTATCGAATCTTGTACCAGTTGTTGCGTCTGTTTAAATCCATAAAACTGAGATTAAATATATATACATAAATACAATAATAAATTCAATGTATAAATATTTTTTGGCATAAATATTGGTTGTTATCAAGGTTAGAAGAAGGTTAGTTTCTAAATAAAGATTTTTTTTTTTTTTTTGTACTTTTTATAAATAGTATGTACAAAGTTGTACAATTGTACGGAGATATATTGATAAAAATTTAAATCTTCTTATTACAAATGAGCGACATATTTTTCGGGAATGACAATATAACGATAAATGCACTTATTTACGATATTTTTTTTTACTCTTGACGGTTTGTTGTAGGAAGTTTTCTTGTCGCTATGTTTTGATATTTAAGGGAGAAGTACAAGCAGCATTCATTTAATGAAAAAATAACCTTAATATTAGTAAGATGCGCCTCAATAGCGCCAGCGATCCGAGCCGACATGTCCGCCGCTCTCACTCGCACCTCTAGTTCCGACACCTTGCGTTTCTCGATCGACAGCTCCACGGACAACTCGTCTGAAATTAATTAATTTCATTGCTATTAAAATTTAGTTTCTTTCCTTTTCATTTCTATTCTTAAGAAATTACTCGAATACTTCTCCTCTTTTATGACTAAAAAAAACTAAAAAAAAAAGGACGGGATGCCTGACAAATTTGAACCATCGAAATTATATTAAATTATATTTTACAAGTCATTTATGTATATAAGAAGATTACGACAGGAACTAAATATGGCATAATGAAAAATTAAAAATTAAGATCCATTTTGCCAGAAAACTATGACTGTTTATTTAACAAACATTGTTTTTCAATAAATACAATTCAATAAAAAATATTTTTTTACGATTTCCTTGTACATATACATGTTTTTACGATTAACATAAACGGCGGAGTGCACTCACCGCAGTGTATCTGCGCCATGGCCAGTTTGTCGGCGAGCTCGTCGCGGTCCCCCGCGAGGGTCGCCAGGCGCCGCTCCGCGAGCACGCGCGCGCGCTCCAGCTGCTGCTCGAACGCACGCGTGCGAGCGCCGAGCCCCTCCGCCGCCCTCGATAGCTCCTGTAACCGATGGTGTTGTACACCTTACAATACTGTATACTGTTATACTGTAACACCTTTGTATCAGGCGATTTCCATAATTATTATTTTCCTAACAATCTTTCACGATACTGTATAAAAATAATCAATAATAAATGTAGAAAATAAAAAGAGATTAATTAGTGAAGTAAATAAAGAGTTCTCTGATCTCTAATTAAAAATATCTTTATGATATTTTTAATTAGAGATCAGAGAACTCTTAGGATAGGAAATAATGCTGAAATAAGTGCAAATTTAACAATTGAGGATTATCATGCAATGAATTAATTGAATATATATTTACTATGATATTGAATTCACTGAAACTTTCTTTCTCCTCACGCCATGTAAAAATGTTTAATATACATACATTGAGAAACTATATAGAGATAATGTTATATACCTCTTGTAAATCTTCTATTTTCTGCTTTAATTCCTCAATGTGAGTTCGACACTTATTTTCAACACAGAAATCATATTGGACGCCTCTGAAAACCATAAATAATTTAATTTACACCATAAAAATTATGTAACACATCAAAATGTTACAGGCTTACATACTTCAGGATGTACTTTAAAAATTTTGGTTTAACAAAAGGCTAGAATGTTTTTGACAGAATGATAGATTAATTATTAATATTTAATTACTAGTTTATTTGATATTCTACCAAACACTAGTCAGTTAATGGCAATCAGTTTTTAAGGTTTAATAATTTAGTTTTAAACTTACTTCTCATGTGAGATGATATCATTATCAGCTGTTCTGGATGACACAATTTCCCTGAAAAGTGTTGAAATAATCATAAAAATAATGTGTGTTAAAAATATAATAACTACTAAGTGATTTAGTATTAGAAAAGAATTGTGTGTGTGTGTGTGTGCGAGTTAAGGACTTAATTTATTAATATACGTATATAAATATACTACATTATTTACCTATCTAAAAATTGACTGGAAACTACAGCTGTCCTAAGATTGGAGTCACTTCTCTTTGTGATTAATGCACTCATGGAAGCATTTCTGAAAACAAAAATGTTTATAAATATTAATATAAAAATTGTATTTCTCACATGAAGTACTAGGATATACTGTAAATATTTAAAAGTCATATAATATTATCTTTGTTGTTCGTGTTCTTCACTTAATCAATACAATTATTTCAGGCTAATGAAAAGACATGCGGACCACCTCATGGTAAGTGGTCACCGCTGCTTCTGCAACTTCTGCAACACCTGAGGATGCCAATGCCTTGTCTGCTTTTAAGACGAGCTATCTTCACGCTTTTTCCGAAGAGCCCCATGTTGAAGCACTCAGGGAATACCTCAGAAGAAAGCTCATTCCAAATTTTGTAGAAGAAGTTTTTATATATATGCTGAGTTCAAATCATTTGTAAAAGATATGTGATGTAATGGTGTAAAAGGCCATGTGGTTGGTATACATGATTTTCTATAACTTTGTACCCACTTATTACTACATCTATTGCAACGGGATGTTGACTGGAATGGACTCCGTTTCACAAACTGCTTTACTGAACACAACCTCATATTAAGTTGACGGATCCTTTCAGACAAGAATTGATTGGATCTTCTTAAGTCTGATATACTGAAAAGTAAAAGCATAAGCATAAAAAACCTGAGAAAACAAACACACAAAGATACTATTTTATTTCAAAGGTCTTAAGAATGATGATGTTATTTTGTCTTGTCTTTCGTTTCGTTTTTTGTGTCGTTTATCTGTCGATTTTTAACATAATTTCTGGTTTTGCTAGTATTGTATTACCAGTTATAAGCAATTACATTTGATAGTATACCTTACTTAGCTATCTCTTTAAATTTTTGTAACAATGACTTATTCATATCCAAAATTTACGAGAAATTGATAAACATATATGTATGGTGCCATCAATAATTTTTCTATTTATTTTTCACTTACCATTCTTTCTGTTCATTCAACAATGCCTTGCTTCCACAACAATGCTTAGTTTCTTTCCCCAAATAAGTCTTCTGCACATTCGTTAGCCTTTGGATTTTAGTAGATAATGTCTTAATTTTATCACTCTGAGAATTAATAGTTTTCTTAAGATCCAAGTTGTTTTCCAATAATGAGAAATATACATCTTCCAGTTCTTTCTTGTTTAGTTTCGATGGGCAGACTCGGCAGAAGTCTAGAAAAAGTTACAAAAGAGTTACAAAATTAAGTATGTACTAATTATATAAATAGTACATAAAACATTTTTAATACAAGTATATAATGAAACTTAAACGTTAAACGCTCTACTAGAGCTGGTTGGTTATCAGTAAATGGTTGGAAAAGTTTCTGTCTAGTCTTTACCTAATCCGTACAAATATTAAAAACAACATACCTCTCTCTGATCTAGCAGAATGGGTTTTACATAAGTCACGGATTTTGTCAGCACCATTCATCCTTAATGTTTGGAATTTATTGTAACGAACAGAATGAATAAAGATAAAAGAGAGAGAGAGAAATGAAACAAATTATTAAATTAAATTCTCTTACATTTGAAGTTACTTAAAAGATAACCATTATAGTATTAATTAAAAAAATATATTTTTTTAAACCATAATGTATTTTTGTTTAATACTTCATTTTATTTAGAAAATATTACGAATATGCCGCCATAGCAACTATCTAATCTGACAGATCTCAGATCTTACTCACAGACTAGAGTTGTCACTGTAAAATGTCAGTTTCAATAAATAAAATGACATGGCTTCTTATGCTGCTGAAAAGTGGCGTGGGGAATTCGAGTCTCTAGCTTATCTTTGCCGATTGAAAATGACATTTATTTTCTCTTTTTTAAATAGATTTATCATCTCACATACATAATATACTGACGAACAAAAAAATTAGACCACCCTGACTACTACACACTTTTTATTGTTCTTATTCACTTTTAAAATTAAATTCACTTTTAAAATCAATTTAGGTCAGTTTATTTCGAGCAGTTATTTATATTTCAGTACTTACTATTACATTATAATAGTATTAGAGTAGTGATAGCTTAAGATCAGAAATAAATGTTCAAAAACGTCAGTTCTTTTAAATTTCTAAGTTAATAAATAAATTAATGCATAAATACTAAAAATAGAAGCGGACCGAGTATTTTGTCCGTGAGTATAATACAACGTTTATTTTAGACGTAAGATGTAAAGTTTGATTCTACATGAGATATGACGTCTTGACATCTTAGATTAAATTGAAGCAATGAGTTTTACGTGTCACATCAGACATTACCTAAAGGAGAAGGAGATAAAATAAAAACAAATATGCGTTTATTAATTTTATTTTATTGAAACAATTAAACATCGTAACACATCAGATACTTGCTTACCAACTAACACTACAATGCTTCACCACACGATACATAGGGCTTAGCTCACATTTATAAAACAATGTAAATTATTATCTTAAATATTTTCAATAACACGCGAAATAAAGCAACCGATCGACGTAAGAAACAATTGAAAAATTCAGAAGATTCGAAGATTCATAAGAACAACTAAAGTTTTCGGCTAAAAGTCATTATAAAGCATCATCAGCATTATGCAAATCAAAAGTAATGAGCATTAGTATTTATTTATTATTTTCTTAATTATCTGTTACTCTAAAATCCGACTTCCCTAGCCGTGAAAACTAGATAACGGTATATTTAATCTCTATTAAGAACTCGTATATCGATTTTCAAAAAACTTTTATTGTCTCTTATTACTATGGTCGTGACACTATCACTACCGGCACAGTTGTGCCAATATTTACGCTTATTTTATGTCCATTCTTATCAACAGAAGTATCCTAGACTTGTTAGTGCAAAATCCTAAATATTCACGAGAAACCAGGGTTCGAAATTATCAAGACAACTATTTTCAAGTCATGTCATGATATGATAAACATTGGATAATAATCAGATAGTTTTCCATGCTGACATATAATATAATCTTTTTTCTGACTTTTATTAAATCATTTTGTAGAATGTAGTGTAAAAAGTGTTTGTAATTAACATCTTAATTATTGGAATGTTTTAAAACTAAAACAATTATATTTTAAAGTGCTTGAATATGCGTAAAAGGGGCAAATCGCTATCGGATATCCATAAAACAACGTTATAATATTATCAAGAAAAATAACGAAAAATAACATTATAATATTATAAAGAGAAACACTACGAGATGAAATAATATTTTACATTAATAAATATGTTGGTAATGCGGTAGGCATTTAGGCATTTTCTAATGTTGATAAGAACAAACATTCAAATCTAAGTTCTATGCTACGTGAACATTACTACTTTGTATACTTCGTAATAAAAATATTGAAGTTATTGTTTATTGTTAGAAATATTTCTGATCATAAATTTCTAGATAGCGTTAATTAGAAGTCATAGACATAGCTATATGTAATAGTAGAGAAGTTCGTTTTTTATTTGAAACTTAAATTTATAATTTCATAAATGCTCGTAATTATACTAATATGTACTAAACAAAATAGTATCAAATTTATATGCATTTTTAAATATATCGTTACATTTTTAAAACACATAATAAATTACTCTATGGAAATGTTTCATCTAAAACCATCAAAATGGTTTGGAATGCCACGAAACTATGTATTTAGATTAACGTGTTATATCACAAAGAGAAAATAACATATAGAAAACTGTATAGACAAAACTAACGCTGTGCGTTGCTAGTGTTATAAAGAATAAAAACACACGGCAGTGTGTTCGCCAAGTTCGTTTCTTTTTCACATATTTTTTCACGTTCATTCGTTTATTGGGATATAATGTACCGTGTTCACCAAAACCATATAAACCCACAATCATTAATACGATCGTTAAATATTTTCAAACTCCACGCATAATAAATTATAGCTTAAATCTACTTTATTCTATAATAACAATAAAACACTGGGGCCTCTCGTTATTTTTCACAATAAGCATAAAAAACCAGATGACATGAACAAATTGCATTCATTTTTAATTTTTCTTAGCATATAAATAATTGCAATAGTAAAAATATTATCACACAACAAAATTAATCGTTAATATGAATAAAACATAGAATATTATACAAAATAGCTCATAAAAATTAAATTTCATTGTCTTATTTACAACAATAACATAGGAATTCATTGTGTTGATTTTTAAAGCCTTAAAAAATAATAGAACAAGAGTTACAAAAATCCTTTAAAAATTCGTGCGCATCTATCCACTAGGAAAAATATGTTAAATATAAAGTATACGTAATTTATTCACAGCAAGCATAGGTAACTTTGAACTCTTAATTTATAATTTTACCGAAGTTAATATTTTTTCATGCCTACCTTTTTCTATGGCTAACGAATAATATTGGTTATCAAAATTATTCTGGTTTATTTTTTTGTTTTAT
>DWGW01000279.1:0-16697 GCA_018247775.1 Udranomia orcinus
TCGCGGGAGGCCACCTATCGGCCGTTCATTGAATCGCACGATAACACGCACTTTTTGCAAAAGGATTAATAAATTCAACGTCAGCCTGAGATAAGTGCCCATTGGTTCGAAGGTAAAAGCTTAAGTTGTGTCCGTTTCCGCGATAGTAATTGATTGATCGCCTTTTTGTTTTCAATTTGGGCGCTTGAGGTACGTAATTTGAGGTCACTTTCGATCGAACGCACTTTACTTAACGGTCAATAAAACGCTTTATGATAAAACTTAATCTAATATATTTAGGACGTAAGTTAAGTTGGTGGATAAAATTTAATATAAAGATTCTGGAGTAGTCATTAATTAAATTTCGATATGACCTGCATGTTGGACTACGTCGGACTAAAACCAACAAAAAGTCATATCATGTGTAATTAATTCATTTGTTATTATTATAATTTGTTTTCGATAAACAAGTAAGGAAAACTATGTGACACATTTGTTTCTCTATTTTGCTTATACCTATATCCTAAAAGCACATAAGTAGGCACACAATCACTGTGCCTATTACACTTAGAAAAAAAAAACTAAAATCATATTTGACCCGTCATACGCAATAATAATAGCGATGGAGTTAACCCTTTATTAGCGCTCCGTTTCGGTATTGGCCGCGTGCATTCGTGCGAGTAATGAATGAGTGTCGCGTTGACATTTGTCATCGCGCAATTGTCGCGCAGATTAAAATTGATGACGTTGCTTTGTCGCCGGCGCACGCGCCATTGTTGTATGCAGAATCCATATTATCACGCGTACGATTATATTTTAGACGTTCAGATGCAAAACGGGAGACGGCGAGTGGGAAACGGCATTGTTTATACACCAATTATAAATAATGGATTATGAGTGCAATGGTCATGGCGATGTTTTTTGGTGTTATTATTTATTTATATAGCGAATATACATATAGTTTTGAGTGCTTTTATCCATGTTAATAGCAGACTAACGAAATATTATTTCATCACACAATAAAATTAAAGGTAAAATTATCTTCTTGCCCAAAATTGTAATTATATAAACCACATAGTTACTTATGTGCCCATAAAATTTGAGGATATTCCTCGATTTCCATGAGATTCCATTCCAAAACGTAGATATCGAACATAGACTACCTAACATGTACTCTTTTTTAAAGAGGGTTAAAATAAATACGATTTGGTTGAAATAAACCTACATAGGTATTTAGGCAATAATAAAATTACTCGTTATATTCGTAGAGAAATGATTCGGGTAAAGATATATTATTTCTGATTTAAATTGTACGATTCCAAAGTCATATTATTATCACAGCGATATCATTGCGCAAATCCAACGTAACCGAATCGCAGCGATCCCCCACGAAAGTGAATGATTAATCAAAAAATTAACCAACAACAATGCCCGCACCCCCATTAAACCGACTACAATCGCTCGGCGTCCCACATAGCAGCGTATTTATTTAACAATCAAATAAATATTACGGACAATAAAATAGAAATATTTCAATTTAATATCACCGCCCTCAGTGAAGGGTTAAATCTGGTACGGCTAGTCTCGCCTTTGTTCGCAGATTAGATGGCTTTGCTCGTATCTAGATGTAACGCGAAATTGAACAATTTTTAGCTTGTGAAAGATTAATCAATTTCATCTGTGATAACTCGATATCCCTGGTGGATTAGATGTGGTATGGTAGTTGTATAAACGTTATAAACAGGATGCTACACTGTTTTTACAATTGCAGAAAAATGAGATTTTATGAGGGTTTACTATTATTATTGAGTACATTCATATTTTTTTAAATTAACATAAAAGCTACGTGAAGACTATTAAGTGATATACTACTACTAAGACAAAGATAATATAATGGATAACAAACTTTAGACTTTAAAACTATATGACGGAAACTTAAAAACAAAACACTGCAGTGATTGTTATACATATGTAAATACTGTATTTACGTTGAAAATTTATTCAACCTATAACACTAAAAGTATATAGGTACCTATATAATATATTATTACACTATTACGAAGCGTAAGCGAGCGAGCCTTGCAAAATTTCTACGCCAGCGGCGAGTTAGATGAAAATGAAATGCTCATTGAGTTTATAATACACATCTGACCCTCAAAGTAGATTAGGTTTATATCCAGAACAAATTCAAATCATCTCTACATCAGCTTCCTGTCCAACGGACAATGTCGGTGGAGTGCACTGTAGGGCGTAACGGTAATGATACAGTACTGATGCGTTTGGGTCCTGCGGCGAAGCGTAGGTTGGGAGGATAGACCAACGTTGTTAGGTTTATTAGACGTATTAAATACAATTATTATGATATTACCTATTATATATACAATCGCCTAGCTGTTCTTGTGTTGTATGGTGAACCTAAATGATCATGAACATGTTATTTAAGAGAGTTGCTTCAGACGTTAACATTTTTAATTTGTCAAATTAAAAAACATTAGCAATTTGCGTAAATGCCGAGTTTCCGCAACGCATCGCAGGCAGTATTAACGATGCTACTACTTCGACCAAAGCTTCGAAAAATATGGAACTAGTAGTGTAGTTAACAAATTATGGAAAAAATTGTGTTATAAATTTTTGTCTCGTTTGGATAGATGCTATACGTAAATCGGGCTGCAAAGTCAGATTGACGGAATATCGTGTATAATACTGTATTATACAAACTGATCGTGTATAATACCAACAATCCGCATCGCCCTGCAGGTGTAACGGTGATGCGACGCACTTGATGCGTCCGACTGTACGTAGCCAAGCTCTAACCGCCGCCAGCGCCAAATAGTAAACACGACTGTTTATTAAAGTTTATAATTTGCATCCGAATAACCTTTCGGCGGTATTAAGAGTACATTTTGTATTCCATTTCATGGTTCAGATCTGTGTGGTTATATGATTTCAAAGTAAGTCACATAATACGTAAAAAATTTCTCAAACCGCGTCAAACAGTTAATTGAAAATTACTTGAATATGTAAAGATAAAGTTATGTTGAGTAAATGTAGTCTTATGCTTTGATAAAGTCTCGAGTCACATTTTTGTGGGAACATTACGCAAAACAACAGGTGTTATTCCATTTGAGGGTTCGTTAAATTCATTATAAGGATCGGTAAGTCACCGTTCCGGTGCGCGCGCGCAGAACTTTGCGCCATTTGGTGGCGTCGTGGGAAAACTTAACGTGCGTACCATAAGTTCCACCGTGCTTCAACTCACACTTGGGGGTTTTATGGATTGTCATATAAATATTGATTTCGTAACTAAAACAAACGAGAAATAACACTAAATAGAATACGAGTATACATTATGATAAAAGACAGGTAGAAGTAAAAATATCACGTAATATGTTTTTGAGGTTGCATGTTTAGATACAAAGAAAGGGTTATGATGTCGTGGATACATCCATACATACATACGAGTGACGTATTGGATTTTAAGTTATCATGATTAACTTAGTAACTCTATGTTAAGTATATTTCTATTAGATTGTCCGAAGACTTACTAAATGTCTTTGAATGCAGCACTCGAAGATATTTAATGATTGACTGTTAACTGAGTATAGATTCAACCAAGATGCCAATAACTATCACAATCAGAGACCTTAAGTCAACTTTATTTTACTTATTAAATTTACTAATTGGTGTAATTTTAAAAGAAAAGAAATACATTTTACACTGCATATGAGAGACGCATTCAAACTACGATTAGGAAAACAATCTGTTTTCAATCAAATACAATTTATTACAAACAAAAAAATTGAACAGCAGACTCGAATTATCCAGTTAAGTCCACATAGGTGGTGTCACGCATAGATGATTTTCGTATGCGAAAGTCGGGTCAAGTGATTACCCCTGGCAGGTAGGGTGGGGGTGACTCGCCCCCTGATAATTCGTAACCAACACTTCAGTACTGTATTGACATTCACTGTTTGGTGGACTCTTGACCTCTTCAGGTAGCATCGAAGTGGATCTCGTGGTATTTTAGTTTTTTTTAATCGGTCGCTGATCACAGGTGAGTGATATTCCAAATATCTATTTCTCTATATAACAAAAACATTTTCTTTTCATTTATTAAATATTAAATTGATTTGCTATACATAAGTTTAGCATTCAATGAAATTTAAATTATTAGTATCACTCAATCTAATAAAATATTAAGTTCATTATAAGTGAATATGCCAATAATATAGGTACTTATTTTTACTTCATATTATTATGCGTCATACATTTAACTTTACCGCTAAACGCCCACAGTTTTTGTAGACCAACCAAGAATGCCCTTATTACTTCATTTCTTCCTCTAACCCATACTTCTCCGATGATATCACTTATCTAGCCTTGCCTTATCACGGATGCGGTGCTCGCGTCTCGTTAGACAATGCTCGAGGCGTGGCTTCACTTGTCGTGACTTGAATTAATTTTGCATGTGTCAATGTAGAGCATTTTGTATTTATTCATACTTCCGAGCCAACGCGTGATCGTCCAATCATAAATTTGTACGCGGACGACGGAACATTGCTTTGTTTGATCGAGAATTAATTAGGTGGGATGGAAATACACACACGCGCATAAAGTTAATAGAGTAGGTAGATCTTGGCAATTATTCGTCGTGACTTTTCGATCATAGGTATAATGTGTCCTAGGCATTGATCGTAGTATCGCTTGACAGGTTGACTCAAACAATGAAAGAACAATCGTGTAAAAGTAATAGTTGATCAAATGCGAAGAAAATAAATTAAAATCAATAAATCTAGCTTTGAAATAAAACAAACAAAAGACGTAATTTTTTGAAAACTTTTTTGTAGCAATTGAAAAGTCAACGAGGAATCTAAATTCCGCTCTTGTTCTGCGGATGATCTAAGATGTCTAAGAGTTTATCTGATATCATGTAGTGGATGCTCTGATACACTCACATAAAATACCTGAATATTACATAATAATGAATAACAAATTAATTCACGTCCCTTGCTCAATGAGAAGGTTCCAACATCCTGTTATGAAAGTTCGATTTAATTAACCGCTGCATTTTCCAATAGGTTCATTGAATATAAATTAAATCAAAAATGCGTCCTATACTGGTAATATAACGATTGTATGTTCATATTAAAAGGTTAACCTTTTTTATATTCAATTAATCAATAACACAATTGAAAAAAGTTTATTTAAATAATTATTTAATAAATCGAGTTTAAGAATTGCAACAGTTCCTTTTATTTTTTCTACAAACAGTTAAATAGTTTCAATTACCAATATTTCAATACTTTATCAATTATCAATATCAATTATCAATACTTAAATAGAATGTGTGACAACACACTATTAAGTGTTGTTCTAAATTTATTAAAAAATAAAAAAACAAAAGTTGAAATAGGAGCGACTGGTGTCGGTTGTGGTTATGTAAGCTATAATCTAATCTGTATACATTTTTCAACA
This sequence comes from Udranomia orcinus, assembly GCA_018247775.1. Classification (NCBI taxonomy): domain Eukaryota; kingdom Metazoa; phylum Arthropoda; class Insecta; order Lepidoptera; family Hesperiidae; genus Udranomia; species Udranomia orcinus. Next base: position 5,455 of record DWGW01000279.1, read on the forward strand.
ATGCAGAAACGAAATCCATATTCGAGCAATTGCGTAGTAAACGAATAATTTGCTGACGGAGTCTTATAATCACGTAGAATTAGTAATTCTTAGAAAGTGTATGCCAATACTATAAATTCATTATATTTAGGTGTGCTAGACATCTTCTTTAACGCATCACTTAGTCGCACTACATGAAGGAAAATGACAACAGCATAATGAATTTAGTATTTATCTTTATTTGAACAATATGTGTTGAAACATAATGTAACATATTTTTTGGTCTACTATCGAAGTTTTCTGTCTATCGTAGGTATTATAAAAAAGACAAAACTCAATTAAGAGATTCTTATAAAATACAGGTTTATTTATGATTACTTCTTGCTTCAGGTCGTGGTCCCGGCGTTCCCACAGGACCCCAGCAGACAGAAGACGAGGAGCGTGAAGACACGGATCCCAGGTGTTCCTTCTGCGACGCGCCATTTCCTAATATTGACGTGTAAGTAATTTTTTTAACTAATAGCATGTCAATACACACCAGTAATTATTTTAAACTCAAAGTTGAGGCTCAGAGGGTGGGTTCACGACAATAGCATAATAATAGTGCAATGGAAGAGTGAGAATCGATACAATAAAATATCTCCTTGTAGGTCTGCATCTATTCAAAAAACTATTCATTTACAATATTAAGAATAGGTTATCGATATAAACTTACATAATTCGATTGCGCACAACCCCGAGATGATTAGAAACGTCTTATTACCGTATTTTATTATAGTAAATGGACGCATCGTTAGTTCTATATTGATTGTCGAATTAAATTCAAATCACTCACGTGGCCGTACCGTTCCTTATCTGAGCGATCCATTCAAGCCGGCCGCAGAGATGCAGAAGTCGATCAATTTCAAACGTCTTCAGAACCATTAACCTCTTGCCATTAATACTATTTGGTCGTCCGAGGAGCGGTTCAGTAACGATTTATTTAGCGTTAGAGATGTACCCGTTCGATAAGATGCTCGATGATTTGTGTCGGGGCGGGAAGGCACGCGACGCCGCCACATCTCAGGCATTCCGATCGCCACAAGCGAATACTTTCGCAATACGCGCTCAAAAATTATGTAACTAACCCCAGCCCGCGGCTCCGTCCATACAATAGCCGTAACGTAATTTCTGAATGTGGCAAAACACCACTAAATAAGTGGGTATGTTAAGCAGTAATAATATTTGTTAACTTTACTATTTTTAAATTTGTACTGAAGAAAAAAATATGCAGAGCCTGTCACAGCATACGAATGGTTTTTTTCTATAAAGTACTAAAATTCTTATAATATAGTATTAAATTGGATCTACGTAAGTCCTCTCGTCAACTTGAAACCCGTAAATCCGAGGTCTAATTCAGTTCCAATACAACTACAAGTACATACGAATAGCGTTAATCGTTGCCAATCGAAACAATCCTGAACACGAACGGAAACCAGTTAGAAAAACTGAATAGCGCGCGATAAAATCAAAGTAAGTAGAGTAAACGTTTCATCACGAATGAAAATATATCACGAATTGACTGTGTGACAAGCGACGGAAGGCCATAATGGCGTGTGTCATCATATTCTATTGAAGCGGCCGCGAGCTCGTCAATAATGCAAAAGATCGAGATTATCGACATGCACCGTTTTAACGTATCCCCGGAGCCCTTATCGCCTCATCACTATTGTAGTAACGACAACACGTTATCTAGGGCATCGGGAGATCGATTAGCGATATGTTTAAACATTTTTTGATTGCCCAATAAGGGAATTAGTAAATGTCATTAGGTTATGTCCAAAGCTGGACTTACTCTCCGTGATCGTAAGTGAGCTGTTTCCGTTTTTCATATGTTTAATAAACACACTCAAAGCTTATCCAAAAAATTATGTCACATACTTTGAATGCTATATTTTCATTACGAATTTCATTGTATTACTAACTCAACGTATTTTTTCTAACAAATGAGGCTAAGGCACAAGTGCTTAACATACGATTTCAGTTTTGTTTTGTTAATTTGAATTTCTATGAACTATACGTTACCCTACTATATATCCATGTACCATGTGACCACTTCAATCAGGTGGCCTGATCATTCGAACATCCTCTTCTGTTAGCTCTATCTGACTTTCGTAGTTAGTCTCTATCTGATCCATCAGGTAGCAGTTGCGTAGCCAACCGAAATTGCAGCGTACTCGCGCGAGATCGGCCTTTGTGCAATAAATATTGTTCGTGAATCACTTAATTTTATTTAATCTACTTTAGGCTCCACTAAATTTGTATAGCGATTTTTTGCGAAACGCCTAGCCTTGACATTCACATGGATATACAGTAGAAAATCGCGATATCTGTACGTTCTATCTGTATCGCGGCCATAATGTCTGTATTGTTTAGTAAGTAGTGGGTATAGAAAAAACACTTACTTTATGAATAATAGTTTTTACTGTTAGTGCTGATAAATTGTATTTATATTATCCAATCACGATAATTATGAAAATATATCACATTAGAACGAAGTTATTGATACTTGATGGCACAAAATATTAAGTACTAATCGAAAGGGAATATTAAACACTTCAGGTGTAGTACAAATTACCTAAGTACGCACAGTTTATAAATTATTATATAATATAAAGCTATTATTTAAATGTTCAATCGGTATATTCGCTATATTCTATTATGTATATTATGCTGGAGCAATAAAATGCCGTTACCAGAAGTTTATTTTGCGTTTTAAAATCTAGACCCGAGAATACAATTGTATAAAGGATTATATTTTAATTAAAAGCACAAATCATATCTCTTGTATCTTAGGCTATTCTTTTTGCCTTTAAATTATGTCATTCGTAAAAAAATTAAAACGTAGTTGGTTATAATTTTTTACTTTAAAACATCGGCTCAAATTTGTGTGTGACCAAGAGCCACGAGATGCCGTAAGATGGCACTATGCCAAAAAATAAATGTAATATGCACTAAAATAGTACATGCGTCATTTTAGCGGTCCTTAAGGTACAGTGGCGTATGTGGGTGTAATGGATCGGACCAAATGAAAGTTGTTCATCGGATGTTATCAATCCGTGAACATGGAGATCGATTCAGCGATCCAGATCTTATAATCATGCGCTACGTAACTCCCACTGCGATATAATTGTTTTTTTAGTACATAATGGTGTACTTACAACTTGTTAACTAGACGCAAAGCTAATCCTTTTAAGCAACAGCGGATAAATAAGAAAGTAATAATTTTAGCAAAGTTATTATAATCCCTTAATTACATCAATACCAAAGGCCAAGACTGATATTGTTGAAGTACTGCAAATTATTAAGGCATCATATCATCATTAAGGCATACAGTGTTAGAAATATAAAGTTAAGTGACTTAGAACTTATAATTATTATTAGGATCTTTTACCTTTATTTGCTATTTGTAATATTTATTCTATGCTTGATAAGCCTAATATATAAAGAAACTCGGCAACTTTTTCGTCAACCGCTCCAACTGTACAAAAACGGGCGTGAAGAAACGCTAGTACCTATTTTTCGAAGAGAAAAAAAACCAACAGCGAAATGTGAAATCAAATAGAGCAAAACTTTTCTTATTCAATTTAGTGGTTTAAAAAATTGCCGACAAAAGTGTCGTGTATAACGAAAATGAACGGCCCACTTTCAATTGTGCCTATCTCTGGCGCAATACACTATTAAGAAGTACACAATTGGTATCTGTTCGAACGTTTACATAGATGTTGCGCTGTTGCAAGGCAGTGGTTCTTAAACTATCTATGGATATATTGATTTTTTACACTATAACAAAATGTCTACTTTAAAAAAAAACTTCTGCCATAAAGTTTTTAGTGGACGAGTACCTACCTATATAGCATTTTAAAACATAAAAACTTATACCACGGTATAAACGTAAAAAGTTACTGTTGCAATCTTTGTTTATCCATCTCATATTAAAACATTAATCGTTCCAAACCACGCAGTAAATTTAATAGTACACGAAACGTTCAGTATAATTTCAATAAATGATTTGATAGAACAGTTGCACTTCTCTATTAGCTTGACCCCTTCGAGCAAAGGTTTAGAAGCTCTGTAAGCGTAATAAAAAATATCTCTAGCTGAAGATCACGCCGCTGATACAGACGTTGCGAGTGCGCCCCGAGGCGGTGGCATGTGTTGCGGACCTGGCTCCAACAGAAATATCATAATCCTAACTCTATAAATGCGAATGTGAGTTTGTTTGTCACGTTCATGTTTTGGCTGATCAATCGATTGTCATGAATATGTCTGTACCGACATTTGAAAGAATAGTATAAACTTGAAAGTATCTTGAAAATATCGCTCATATCGCTTAGCTAATAGCCTTTCCATCGTCGATATACATTTTTAGACGTACAGAAAAGAACAAATTTGTTCATAAAGGTTGTTTCCTAGTGTAAGAAAGCATTATGTGCTCGTCCGGCATATCAATCAAGACACGGTTAAGAGCTAGTTATATGTAGAAATTATTAATGCATTCGGATTGTCTAATAAAGGATATTGTATTTTTTTTAAGAATTAATATATAAAAAAGCCTGTAAGCTTTACACTTAGTACTGATAGATAATGTTTACTTTGGAGTTTCATATCACACGACGTAGGTACTGCTAGGGAACGTAGGGTAAAAGACAAACCATACTATTTATTAAACTACAGTTCAATACCAACTTAAAGTAGAAATGATAAAATATCCAAAAATAAAACACTCCACTCTAGTTTGCATCACATCAGAACAGGTAGTGGTATGCACCAATCCCTAACCGCTGTTTTGATTATCGAGTACAGGACTAGTGCTACGTAATAGACGAGTGAACAGCATGTAAGCGACGGAACCATTACTGACAGTAGATTTTATTCCTAAGATTAATTAAAAGATACGGCAGCAGGCCGGCTATCTGAGAGTGAAAACGCTCCACCTCATCACGTTGATGGAGCGACATTCTGACAGACGGTCTGACAGAGCGAGCTCCATCGCTGCTTCCACATCGCTATTGATCCCCGACTACGATTAAAACCAGCAATGTAACACACGCGCGATCGATAATCGTGTTACGTAAGCACAGACAGGTGCTATAGGAATGCCCGAGGCAAGGGTTGCGTGTAGTGGACCAGTTATCGTCAAGGAGAGTTACTGAGATTATTTTTGCAAATGATATACGTTTTACATCAAAGTCAGAATACCCTACGACGGCACTGGATGATCTACAACTTTCTATTCGTATATCTCGACTAGTATGAACTACCTATATGATATATTGGCGTAGTAGTACTTTCACGTGATATGCTTTGCAGTTGGTTTTGACAGAACTTTATGAAGCGGCAAATATTGTTTTTCGGTTTTATACGAGTAGGTATGTAAGTAATTTGAGAGCAATGGAAGAATAAAAATCCTTTTATTGATTATATGTGATTTTATAAATGCTACAAGCAAAAGCATTTTTTTGGAAATATTATGGTTTTGACTTCTTTATAAAACTAATAGCTTTTGTTAGTAACATTTACTTTTCATTTATTTTTTATCTTATCATTTGGATTATATTATGTTAATAGCATATTTTCCTTCAACACTACTATGCTCTAAGCTTTTTGACAGTAATTTCTTCGGCAAACACTAAATGTATGCTTTGAATCAGACCTGGTCTTACTGGCGTTCAAATATAGTCGAATAGTATTATTTACCTTATTAATGTGTAACCACATCACGTCTATTGTTGATTCCTCTCATGAACTATACATGGCGCATTATTGCAAAACGAATTGGAACATTTGCTCTATGAACCGAAACATGTTTGAGTTATGCATGGCCCCAGCCGCCATAACTTATCTTCGCGTAGGCGATCTTGATTTGAAATATAATTTTGTCGTGCACTTGCATCCTTGTCTCCAACAATACATGGCGCTGGAAGATGATACTTTGCGTCAAATTTCTGCTCGACCATTGTACTAGTAAACGACGAACAAACAACTTTGCTTACATACAATCTAAAAAATAACCAAAAGATGGAGGTAATAGTAGTACAAATATTTGTATAGAGATAGAGGTTGTAACATTAAACACTTGTAGTCGGTCAACTTTTCCAAGGAATTGTTAATATATAACGTGTCGAAAATACCATAAATATACAATTTTTCGGAACAATTTAGTTACCAAAATTAAAGTAATCAATGTAGATAACAAGCATCATGAAAGATATCTGTTTATCTTAGTTAAAATTATATTGTGAATTACCTATTAGAGAAATAAGTCTTTGATAATGTGCAAAGAACGTGGCCCTCGAAATACTCAAATTAAAATTCCGCTTCCCAATTCCAGGCTCGACCGCCACCTGATCCAAGCGCACGCACAACCAGCAGCAGCTTTCCACTGCGAACTGTGCAACCGGGCGTACAGCTCCCGTACATTGCTGCTACGCCACCGCGCGCTAGCCCACACCGACATCAGGAAATACCCCTGCGAGAACTGCCCCAAGGTATGTATTGATGAACGGAACCGTTTCTGACCTGAAACAAAAAAGTTATTTGATCTGAAAAAAAAATTGAGTTTGTTATGTGCTTAGAAGACCCGTAGTTTAGTTTAGTTTCCCAATCTAGTTGCTGCTGCTAAAATACACAGAGTATTATTGTAGTTTCCAAGTATAAACTTATGCAAATGTTGTAACTATTTTCCAGTTATTATTATCAAAGTCATTAAATTGTAAACAAGAACAAGAACACAAGAACATTCATTTCTGATATCTAAAACCAACCAATAAGTTTTTTTCCAATATGAAAAACCAATGAAATTCCTATCGAATATAGCTTAGTAAGGTTAAGCGTCAAGCACAGTAACTCCACGCGTCTCGAAACCTGACGGTATTTCAGGCATTTAGCGATCCTTCCAACCTGCAGCGCCACATCCGCGCGCAGCACGCCGGCGCGCGCAGCCACGCCTGCCCCGAGTGCGGCAAGACCTTCACCTCCTCCTCCGGCCTCAAGCAGCACACCCACATCCACTCCAGCGTCAAGCCCTTCCAGTGCAAGGTTTGCTTGAAGGTGAGCGCCTGTTTAATAAGTACCTACTTTTTTAAGGAGTGGAGGAACTTGGCTTCTGAGATTCACAGAGGCAATGTTATCCATATTAATTTATAATAATTATTAATTAATTAAAGAAACGAACAAAATATTACGCCTCGATTAAAATACAGTGCCCAAAAGTGTTAGTAATTCTTTAGTAATTCTAGCTTAATCGTATGTCTATAAATTTCTTACTAGATACTTACTTCCAAAATATTAGAAAAAATTTATGTGAGATATTTGACGGTACAAATGGTAATAATAAATCATTTTCTATTTCCAGGCCTACACACAGTTTTCGAACCTGTGTCGACACAAGCGAACGCACGCGTCGTGCAAAACGTTAGTAGAGTGTGGAAAATGTGGACAACCCTTCCAGACGTATGCATCACTGACTAAACACAAGCGATTCTGTGATACCGCCACCGCTGCCAACGTCCGTCTGCGGCGGCTACCACCAGGCTTACCTCAAATCCCGCCCATACCCAACGTCGGGATGAATGCGCAAAATAATACCAACCCCTTCCCAATGTATAGGGGTCAAGCTTTACCTCTGCCATACAACACTTTTGCTCACTACCCAGCATTGTTCTCTGCAGCAGCGGCCGCGGCATGCCCTCCAGAATTTCTAAATCCATTGCTCTTCAACGTACAAGGTGCGCGATTAGCGATGGAACACGATCTTGCTATGAATTCAAATCTGTTAGCGCAAAAACAACAGGAAGAACGCATGTCTGTTAAGAGCATGGATAGTTCCACGTCACTCGATGATATTAAGAAAAATATTGATATGGATTGTAACGTAACGATGAGGGACGAGGAGAATGTTCACAGAATTACTCCTAAATCAGATTCTCATTACGTAAAGCAGTCTCCATCCTCAGAAGAAACCTCTCAGCAAAGACCTTCTCCAGTGATGCCCTTACAAGCACCCCCCATTCCATACAATTATGCTGCAAATGATGTCGATCATAGCCCACCTTTCAATCTGTCGCTCAAGTTAAATAACAATGAGAATATAGTTAGAAAATCAGTGTCCCCATCAATACCTAAAGATTTGTCCAAAAACATTGTACACGATGACAAAAGATATGCGGATAACGAAGAAGACACAAAAAAGGATCAAGGTGATCAACCGTTGGATTTGTCAGTAGGACGTAAACAAAGCGACAAAGAGGAGAAAGAAGGAGAAAGTTACGGTTGTATACTTCAAACGTTATCGATCAGATCATTTTCGCCGCCAGATAGCCCGATGGACCGAGAGAGTAAGACTCCCGAGAATGATACTACGGACGTAGATGTAGAGGGAGTGGAGCCTAAAAAGGAGGAATCCCCACAAGCGCAACCCATGGTGTCTTCGCCATTAGCGTTTCCGATGCCCGTCCACCCGCAACATAATAACAGTCTCATAAATGCCATGTACCCGTCGTACGAAATGGATTCGATTCTATCCAGACATTTCTCCACTCACTCCCCTTACGTCCCGAATTCGTTTAATTTTTTATCCCCACTTCTCGGCACTGAGGGGCCGGATCAGCAGCCGAGTGCGTACGCTAAGTTTCGCGAGATGAACGCCGGCACCGGAAAGCTGCGGGATCGTTACGCGTGCAAATTCTGCGGAAAAGTTTTTCCGCGCAGCGCCAACTTGACGAGGCACCTCCGCACCCACACCGGGGAGCAGCCTTACAAGTGCAAGTACTGTGAGCGCTCTTTCTCCATATCATCAAATCTGCAGCGCCACGTGAGGAATATCCATAACAAGGAACGGCCGTTCAGATGTCCCTTGTGCGACAGATGTTTCGGCCAGCAGACGAATCTCGATCGCCACTTAAAGAAGCACGAGGCTGAGGGAGGGGATTCGCCGAGTTCAGCGGACACGGAACGAGATGACACTTATTTCGATGAAATTAGGTCTTTTATGGGGAAAGTGACCTGCTCTCCTGGACCCAGGACGCCCCCGGCCTCGTCTCCGCACGCGGTCCCGCCGCACCCCCCGCACCCCTCGCGAACTCTGGCCATCTCCACATAGCCACTGGCTTTCCCGCTGCCGCCTCCGCCACCGCTCTGGCCTCAACGTTTCGAATAGAATTCAACTAGGGTCTACCTAAAGTTAAAGTAACGAACTAAGACCGTAAGTAATAACATATTATAAGGATTGATAAGAATATTCTCTGAATTCAGTCTTCTTGTTAGTTATATAACAACAAATGGAGTTGATAAAAGAGTTTTACGGTGCTGTTTTAGTTCGTTTCTTGTAATTTTCCCATGGAATCCTAAAATAGGTGAATATCAGCGGGTGCGAGTGCATACAGAAATGTCTCTTTAACCAGAGTGCATATTGAGAGCAATATTATAAAGACGATATTTCTCGATTAGTTAGTATCAAAGTAAAGCTAGATAGGTTAGTGTCTAGAAGTGTAGGTATTTGTTAAAATTAAAATTACTATAGCATAACACATGACAAAATGTTTTATTGAGAATCGTGTAAATTAATTACTGTTGTTCAAAACAGGTTACATATTATTAGGATTACTGTGAATTGGACATTGCGTTCCTAGGTTATAATGTGATCGGAGTGCGAGTGACTCGATGAAACTGTAAAAACGTTAATTAGTCGTAGAGGTATGAGTGGGTGCGTCTTTGTAAAAGTTAACTGTAAAATAATGTTAATATATTGGCGAAAGGTAAAAGATATAATCACTATAAAGCACAAGTTTAGTCAAAATGTCTACCAAAGTTTCTTTAGGTTTATATGAATATTCGGTTCGGAAATGCGACTTTAATAAAAAAAACATTGTCATTAAAATTATAAATAAGAAAATAATGTTACTTTATTGCAGAGGCGAAACAAAATTAGATGTCATTTATAATATTTTGTTAAATTTGTTATTTACGTTATTGTAAATATATTCGAGGTCTGCACGAAGCATATCATGCATTTAATTAAAGAAAAGCTCAAAATTATTAGCTGTACTATTATTAATTATATTGGAAATGTTAAATAAGATCACTTTATAGAAGAAAGTAAGTTCCAAAAGTACCTACTTGCATTTTAAATATTCACATAGATTAAGATTCTTCTGTCATATCTTTACTATGTGTAGTATACACAATTTATGAATATACGATAAGCTTTGAAGTATTATAACGAATGTTATGATTATGAATATGTTAAAATCTGATTTGTAATATATTCGAGAAACAATGCAATACCTTTAAACTAAGATATTTGTACTGTGTCATCTCACTCGATTGCACTTATTTAAGATTTCTTGTCACGATGCGTCATCTAGTTTAGCCACCTGTATCTACTTATTTTCCTTGAAATTATATCGCAAAATGTCAATATTGTAATGCATTGAAAATTAAAATCAGTACAACTTATGTTTTGTTTTATTTGAAATATGAATGCTACTTCTTAACAACAATTATAATCTCTTACAATAATATCACTGATGCAACGATTGGAACTCCTTCATTTGTACACATTGTAAGATTATCTCCCTTTTTTCTTTCGGCAAGTGCTTAAAGTCCTAACAGCTAAAAGTCCTTTTCATGTAGAAAAATGTAATTGGAGCACTACTTAATTAATTTATTTAAGTGATTGAGCCTCCGATACATAAGTAACAGATCATTGTCTAGATAAATGTCCGATAAAATGATAGAAGTAGTTGTGTTGTGTCACTAAAAAACTACTGGACATAATTCAATTGTCTTCCAAGTTTTATTTCTTAGACTTAGATTCTATTCTTCTTCTGATTCTTCTATTTACGACAAGAAGTATTGCGCTACATTTTTCATATTTATCTTTATTTTATGAAAGGTTATTAAGGTTTTAAGAACAATCTATTTTTATCAAAATCATATTTTCAGTGAACTTGCTTTGGTGTATGTTAGCTTCAGATATTTTTGGTGTTTACTTGATAACTAATTCTATTGACAATGAGCTGTTGTGACTTATTAATTTATATGTTATAATTCTAAAATTCTATATAATATAATTTCTTCGTCTTGGCAAACGTAGTGTGGGACGCCCTCCTGCTAGATGGCGCGACGATCTGCGCAAGGTGGCGGAAGGTAACTGGATGAGGAGAGCCGAAGACCGGGCTCAGTGGTGTGCTTTGGGAGAGGCCTATGTCCAGCAGTGGACC
>DWGW01000280.1:0-16690 GCA_018247775.1 Udranomia orcinus
ATAGTGTGCAGCTTCAATAGAATCGTCGCAAGTCACTTGGCACTTTTATTTTTTTGATTTTTTAAAACTCCTTACGAGGTGTAAAGAGTTTAAAAAAAATCCCTTATACGATTACGATTAAATACGATTTTGCACTTATCTACTTACAAATTTTGTGTACTATATCTGTCTAGTATATTTATACAAGATTGAAGAATACATGGGTCGAATAGTAGAATAACTCGTACGTTTATCTCTAATAACACATTCGAACATATCTTCACAAGAAATTAAATTTATTGCAGGAGAATTTGGCGAAGATTGCAGGCGAGCCGCTGCGGCTGGCGGTGGACGGGCACAACCTGCCCAGCCTCGTGCAGGTGCTGTCGGCCGGCACGCGCTACCACATCACCTTCGAGGACTACAACAAGATGTGCGTCATCCGCCGCGAGCGCCAGCAGCGCCTCCAGGAGCGGGAGGCCAAGAACAAGAGGCGCACCCTCGACGAGACCACCGTCGTCACCGAGATCCAGCCCTCCACCGTCTTGGGCAACGGCGGCACCGTGGTCCAGAACATCACGGCCGACCCGCCCGAGCTGCAGCTGGGCGCCAACGCGGCCACCATACTCAAGAACGTCGGGCTCAAGAACATCACGATAGCGCCCATCCCGCCCAAGTCGGCCACGGTGACGTCGCAGCCGACCACGTCCACCTCTGCGCTGCTGGTGACCGCCGCGCCCAGCACCACCGACTCCCTCCCGACACAGTTGCTGCTGCCCAAGATCCCCAAGTCCCTGACGGTGATCCCGCAGACCCTGCCGCCGCCGGAGTCCCGCCCATAACGAAGTCTGATCTTCGTTCTCGTCGAGCGGCGACGAGAACCGATCTGCCCGCCCCGATGATGCAGGCTGACCGTAGTCGGACTCGACCTGACCGTGGCCGAACTAAATCTAGCCGTAGTCGGACCAAACCTGACCGTAGTCGGACTAAACCTGGCCGTAGTCGGACCAAACCGGACCGTAGTCGGACCGGCTCGTGCGATGTGTGTGTATGATGCGGCGCGTGTGCCGATGGCATGTGGCGCCGCGCGGTGTGTACGCTTAAATGTGTGTGTGACGTGACATATCGGTTGGACGGTTCCATTGTGATGGTGAGACTCTTAACTTATTAAGGATGCCTATTTTCGTACCGCTTAGTGAGAGCGCCTCGTCGACGCGACGTGTGGAGACGATGGCGATGCAATATGTAAGTAATAACACCGGTTGAGCCTTATATTAATTATAAAAGATGCCGTGTAAATATTAGCATAGGAATGTTGGACATGCGCTGTGAATAGAGGTGACGAGGACCGTGTTATATCGTGTAACTCTGTATTAGGTATAATGTGAGCCTTTTGTGCAAATGATACGAGGTCATTGAACATTTTATGCTTATATCCCTTATTTATTTATGTATTAACATAACACTGCAAACGTGATCTGTTTTAGTATATGTATTGATATAACTTAATTTGTAACAGTTTTCTATCCGTTTCCATTGGTTATGATAAATTCAATTGTACTCTATAATAACAATAGCCAAAATAGGACATATACCGTGTTTTCTAATTTTACAAATCACTCTGGTGCTATTGTAATCCCTTTTTACGCAATTGTTTGTTAAGAAATGTTGTTTGTCAAAGCTAAACTTGGAACATGACACTTAAGTGCATGAATTGATCATTAATTTAAAGACCTAAATTAGGTCATGTTATACGTGAAAACCGTTAAATTAAATTTTTTATTTTGTTTATAAAGTAATAAGCAGTGTGACAAAGAAACTAACAGTATTTGCAAATCGGAACGTACTTAGATATAACAGTCAGTGTATCATAGATATTTCATTAGGTACAGTACAGTGAAGACTTAATCGTATTATTTTATTTTTTAACAACATTGGTAGATTTACCGTAATTATTGAGAATTTTAATGGGAAATTTTGCCATAATATTATAAAATTTCATTTAAAACGTTTTTCTTGTTACAAACTTTTTAAATCTGTTGTAATAACTAAATGACATATGACAAACAAGATCATATTATTGTCAATTGTCAAACTAATTTCCAATTTCCAACCACAATAATAACCAGAACCACATTATTCGAGTATTTGCTGCGGGATTGTAAAAAGTAAATAAAAAGGCGGAATATATTACAAGCCAATGCCTCGAGAAAAAAGTCGTTACCGCGACAAGCGTAGTTCGTCATACAGTTCAGAATCGTCATACGAACGGAAAAAATCCAAAAGCAAGCATAAGCGACGGTCTCGGTCAAGAGACAGGTCCGAATCCAGTAGTACTAGAAGAAGGCGTTCCGCATCGCGATCCAAGTATAAACGAAGGAGTTATTCTAGAAGTGTATCTAGAGATAGATACGAGAGCAAATCTCGGCGGAGATCAACCTCTAGGTCCAGGTCGAAACGATCTCGGAACTCGCGTGATCGCTCATGGTCGCATTCGAGCTCTCGCAGCCGTTCAAAATACAGCAAATCCAAATCGGTTAAGCATAAGAGAAGGTCACGATCTTCAAGCCGGTCAAGCTCTTCAGGTATTGGTAAGTATTATTTTAAAAAGCCCGTGTACTTTCTGCTGCTGCAGCCCTATCGTTTATTGTATCATGTTATTTTATTTTTTTATTTATTTATAGCCAAATAATTAACATGCCTCATTCTAGATATCCTGAGATAACTAGAAATAATTGCATATGTGACTAGCATGGAGAATACTGCCACTATAAAGTGTTAAAAATTTTGAATATTTTATATCCAAATACTTTATTTACTTGCTTTGGATTTAAAATTAGGAATTAACGCTTAAAGAGTCTTCCTTAATTGTAAATATCCAAAATTTTAGCAGTTGTCAAGTGCGACATTTCTGTTTCGCTAACAGACATTTGAAATGCATTATTTCTGTTAAAGAAAATCCATATGCATGGCTAACATAATACAAAAATTAGGAATTGCATTCATATATTTATTTTACATTGATCAAAACAACATTGTGTTTATTTTAAACTTCATCTCATTGTAATTAATTCCAGAGAAAACATACAAGTCTAAATGTTTCATTAATGTAGACCCTACAGAAACTCAAGTTGAGAAAGCCATCAAAGCAGCTGAAGCAGCGGGAGTTACATTGTCCAAAATACCAACTTACGAGTACAAAGAGGTTGAAATTAAAGAAGACATGCCCACAATACATGACAGGAATGTTCTAGATGAAATTAATAATGATTCTTTTGTTCAGAAATCATTTACTTCATCAAAAAGTAAAAAACAGTCTCAGAATATTGTATTAGATTTAGATGCAGAAACTATCAAAGTTCCAGAAAGTGAAATCAAGCCAGAGAATGAGGACTCAATCATTAATTTCAATGTGAGTAAATAATATATAAATGTCTTCATATTGATAGGATGAGAACCCTTATGACATGATGATGAATCAGCGTCTCAGTTTTAAAGAATGCGCTGCTATAATCTATGGATTAACTTGACAATTTTATTTACTTTATAAAATTGTTAAGGTAATATGTCATTTTTATATAACACTTTTATGCAACCTATAGGCATATATATATATTCTATATTATATATTCTTAAATTATGGTAAGCAGGAGTCAAATTTTAGGATAAGTGGCTATTTGATTAATCAACATTCAGATAATCAACGTTTTACATGTACATGAAGTAATATTATTGACATACTATACTGTCAAAATATTCAAGGAAAGTTATGTATCTTCATTATTTTATGTTTTCAATGTGCTAGTGCGGTATTTTAATCTAAACACTTGTTTAGTTAGTAAAGCAATATAATCCATGCAAAATTTAAAAAAATGTTAAGCATAAATATAACATTCATCTCCAATAATATTATTTAAAGACAATAATTTAAAGTGTATAAACCAGTTTTTGTATCAATTAGAGTCCATATTTTATTGGCGATATAATATTTGTGGTGTAAATTTATTTTAAACACAAAATAATATAATGTTTTCTATTTCAGGAAATTCCCAGTGAAGCTGAATTGAAAGAGATGTGGATAAAAAAACTATATTTGTTTAGAAAGAAAATGCTTAGAGGCGAAATACAATAGGAAATTTATTTCAATATAACTTACAACATTATAAATCTCTTTTATTGTTTTTTGTACAAACCAAAACCAACTTCAATATAACAATTGTTTATATTCATTCAAATATAAATATTTTAGTTTTAAATGTGCAAATTAAATGCTTATTTTAAACAGTACTGAACAGTAATATATAAAAAATATGCAAATTAGTGGATAGTACATACATTATGAATATGATTTTGGTTGAGTTCAGTGCACTTGATTTCAATACAGGAAAAGGAAAATGAAGAGCAAATACTACACCTATAACATTTTATTATATAACATAACAACACTGGCAGTCGCAACTCACAATTTGAAATGCTTTGGAACTAAGTCGTCTATATTTACATCACTGTATTGGCTTAACTTCGGCCTAGAATCGGGTTTCACATGTTGGTTCTTTCCCGCTGTATGCGACTGCTGTAGGTCCTGGAAACAAGGTTCCACGCGTCCATATACCTGTCCATGCACATCGCTATGCACTTCTGTTCCGAGCTGTCCAGGGCGGTACCGGGTTTATTGATACACTTCTTGAAACATTTCTCTGACATTTTCGTAAGAAGTTCCTGGGCGTTCGCTATTGCTATTTGCTGCTTCACCTGGTCCATGAGCTCCTCCTTCTGCGCTCCACTTAACGAGCCAGTAGACAACGAATCCATATTATATTACTGATTGTATTAAAGCCCTTCGCTAATTAAATATTTCCTATTTTTTAATTTAATTTGGTTGCAGTACAAACTCCTAACCTCAAATTCGTACGTTCCAGTCAATGCTGCCAGATGAATAAATATTTTTTTTTATATTTTTTACTATTATACTTAATTAAATTATACCAAATCCACTTTCATTATACAGAAGCATTGTTTGTTATTTAAAATTTAAAAAAAAAGTCTCAAGTTATTAATCCGCGTATTTTTGACTTGTATTTTATTATCTTTCTCAATATTTTTCCAGGTGATTTTCAACTGGAAAATATTCGAAGTTAAAAGAATTCTGATGCTTAGCATACTATTTTATATTATGCAAGACATTCTATGAGGATATAATAAGACAACAAAATTATTTAAATTTTTTAAAGGACATTTTTTTAAACCGTGGAGCTTAGATATCTATGGTGTCTTGTTTGTCACTGTCAATTCCGACAAATGTGTTGAAATTTTCAAAACAAATTACATGTTGTTGTCAAATTATTGGTATAAAAAGTTTTTGGGTTACTAATTTCTATACATTAAATCATTAATATTAAAGTGAGTAAAGTAGTAAACCGTTTATACTTTAATAATTCTCTAAAACTTTGTATATCAATGGAGCTTCTAGAAGAGACTGCTGATAGCTTAACACACGACGAACTTTTAGAAGTAACGAAGTCTTCGTTATGTACGCTTATTAGTACCGATTCCTTGCTGTCTGATCTTCCACCTGATATCATTCATGAAGAAATTCTCTCCCAGGTAAAGTCGTCTAGAGCTCTGTAGATATCAATTGTATAAAAATAAAAAATGTATTAAAAATGACAGTTGCAAATTCCTGAAACATACTTAAAATCCCACCTGAAAGTTATGTTTTCAATAGTAGACAAATCGCTAATCTTAATATAGTTTAACATATCATTCTAGAAGAGGACTTCAATAGTCACAAAAAATTGTCCAACCATTTCAAAAATTTAAACTGAATTACAGATTGCAGTGGAACATGGACAATCTATCACCCTCTTTATATCACGGGAAAGTGAACCAGGATTAAAAGTTATTGTAAGTACTAATTTGTTTGTGATAAGTGGAACATTTTGGAATAACTTTACTGTATTGATGACAGTACTATGGAATCCACCTGGCTGCTGATGAAACACTAATTATTGTGTTGTAATAAATTTTGCAATTTGAGACACTCTGTACAAACGAACTTTATGTATACACTAAGTGTATAGCGTCATAGTCTAATCTGACCATTAAAGATGTGCTGCAGTATATAAATTAAACCATTCAAGTGTCTTGATTAAAATATTATTAAGTTCTCAATTAAAGTATTATTTACCAATAAGAAGGTTAAGGTTGGAAATTAAATTAAAATTGAAAATTATGTCATAGACTATCTTTAGTTGACCTTGGATAACATTCCAGACATTTAAAAATAGTAGTTTTTTTTTTATTTGAGCACTGTGAGGCCATAAATCCTATCAAAAATGTTTATAACTTTCAAAAAATCTTTTCAGGTTCCCCAAAATGCAACTGTTGGAATTTTGAAAAAGGCTATTGCAAGGCATTTTGAACTATATTTACAAAGAACTGGAAATAAAGTTAAAATTTCTTGGAAATATATATGGAAAACCTATAATTTGGATTATGATGGCATTATTTTAGACAATAACAGTAGTAGTATAGAGGATTATGGGGTTAGAAATAAGGTAACACTTAATTTTAAGAAGAAACGAAAGATAAAATAAAATAATTAAAATTATTTATTCTGTGTCATTAATAAAACAAATTCTCCCTTAAAATTTAGATATACACTGTAATATCCTGCATGATAATAAAGAAAAAAAACATTTAATGCACAAAGCAAGCACATAAACAAATATTATTCCTCTCTAACATGTATAAAGTCTATTCATATAGAACTATGTTTATATTTTTATCACTAGAATTCGAATATTATTGGAATATGCCAGAGATGCAACTATAGTTCATTAATCTTTTTTCTCTGAACACTTCTTTCATACATTAATATGCATAGACTATAACTGTTCGAAGTCTGGCTGCGGCTGCGGCTCTTGAGGCAAAGGCTCGAAGTCCCCGAGACTATAGTGCGGTTCCTCATGGCGCGGAGTGGCTAGCGGCCTGTCGTACGTGTCCTTCAAAAGCTCCTGATCGTGCTAGAATAAGAGATATTATAAATATTAATACAAGATACAGAAAGTAAAAGGAAAGTAAGTTTTGTTAATATGAAATATTATGGATAAAACATTTAAACCGCAATTGAATGAAACACGTCTCATACATGTTAAGATCACTCCATTGAATAACTCATTCATTCATTATAAACTTACATTTGAGTTTAGGAATACTTCTTATAAACATTTTGTCTAAATTATTTATATGAATAAACTGAATTTAAATGCTAAGTGCATTTAAATGAGTGTCAAAATACATGTTGGCAATTGTATATAATAATATCTGTATAAGTATATCGAAAGAAGACATATATTAGTTTGGATACCTGGTCGGATTGTAAGACAGACGGCGGGGCAAGGTCGTCGAGCGACAGCTGAGTGTTAATAACCGATGGCGGTGCGTAGTCTGCTATCGCTGGCATGCTTTCAACCGGCTACAACAATATGGATTTACTCATTAATCTAAATTAAGTTTAAATGGTATTTCAAATAGGAGATATGAAAAATTGCGTTCATCCTATGCTATAAGCGAGTATGTATGTGCGTGTGTGTAGTAATGTGTGTGTTTGTGTGTGTGTGTGTGAGCACCGTATCCGCGGGCGCGTCGTCGTGTCGCGGCTCGTCGTCGCCGCCGAGTATGTTCGCACGGGCGTCCTCCTCCGACTCGTAAGCACTCGAGTGCTTCGTCAGCAGCAAGTGGCTCAGCATGTCCGTGCCTAACATATAAAAACAACTTAATATAGTTAAAACGCTTGACACATGAGAGTTATTGTATTTTTATAGTACATATAATATAATATTTTGTTTCTATAATAAAATCTTATTGATTCTAATGGATATAAGTGCATCGAATTATGTGTTAATAAAGATAATATTTGATACAAATTCAAGTATGCTGGCTTATTTTATGATAGGGCACAGAAAAATCATTTATTGTTGGTTCTTCTTTATAATGGATTAGGATAACAGCAGCTTCTAACTACAATCTTGCGAGAGCAATAAAATATAGTAGCATTATGTAAACGTCACAAAGTGGTAATTTTAAAAGCAATAAAACCGCAGTACATGCAGTATTATTACAAAAACATCACTCCGCAATGAGATACATCATCATGCTGCGCTATCTGCAGCGACATACCGATGTCGGTGGAGTACCCGCAGACGCAGTGCAGGCGCGCGTGCGCGGCGCGCGGCGCGGTCTCGAGCGCGTGCGGGCCGGCGCAGAAGGCGGCGTGCCGCAGCTGCCCGCGGTAGCACGACGACGCGAACGGACACTTGCTGCACGTCGTGTGGCCCCTGCGACACAACAAATACAGGGATAAAGATAAAGATCAGAACACTACGACTATACACCGTACACTCAGTCAATACTTGTGTCTTCACTCTTCTGATATTTACACTGAGTGTCATCATGTATACACTGAGTATCGTCAAAAGAATTCGAGTGTCTCTAATTGAAGAAGTGTCTCATCAGAAACAGTGTGAATTCGGAGCAAATATAAACAGTATACAAATTAATGTTTGTAATTTGTATCGCAATTTCTGTCGTAGACTAAACTCTACTAGATTATTAGTTTAACTCACACAGACCGTTAAATTATTATATTTAATGATTAATTTAACGATACAAAGTGATGAGGAATCCTCAGTATAAATAATTTTATAATACGTTTTCAATGTGCACGAAAGGTACCATAGGGATAAAAACATACCATTAACTACACCAATTATTCTAATATTATTGAGTGTTCATTTTTGTGTGCCCTAATTTGAAAGATTAGAGTAGGAAGTCAACCGTTCCAACTTAGTCTTCAGGCGTAGTATATGTTACTCATTGTCAAACTAAGATAGAACTTCAATCGTATCTTGGATCGATCATACGTTCCACCAAGGTGACGCGCTAGCTTAATAGAATGCTTTTGAAATACTATAATATCGAATATATCAGATTGACAATGACGGTCAACTGCATTTTGCTTTGTTTTCCAATTGAGTACAAATAAAGCATTTCTCTGTAGATAAACATGGCTTGAACAAACTGTACATACAAGAAATGTTTATCGCTGTCGAGCGGCGTGTCGCACTCGCGGCACAGCAGCCCGTCGGGCAGCACCAGCGTGAGCCGCTCGTACGTCTCCGCGATGCTGTGGCTCGCCGTGTCCTTCACTGGCGGCCGCGCCTTGTTCTGGAACACACGCGAATTTATAGTATTATCATAAAAGTCAAATTGTTATTATATTTAAGTTAGACATGAAATTACATAATTTCTGCAGCGTACATTACGTTGAACATTAGAACAAACAAACAATAAATTACTAACCTTAGGTTTATTAATGAGATGTTCCTCTGAACATAAAGGCACCGCGTCTTCGACTGTATGATGGTCTCGTACTTGATGCTCTTTCAAATGACCTGAGAATATAAGAATAGTAATGATACGAGTCATATGCTAAGTCTGGTGATGGGAAAAACATAGGTAAGATATGTTGACTAAAGTGATCATACGTGGTGCACGGAGATGGGAGTAGTTGGGGGTCTGCATGAGTTGGTTGTGAGAGTTAGATCCATAGTATAAAGGACGGGCTCAGGTATTTAATGATAACACTAGTGCCAGACACTGACTGAATCACTTTTAGCGTCATGGGCATAATGGGCAGTGTGTCAGACTTATGATCTAAAGATCGTGGGTTCGGTCGTCCTATTGCACTATTGACGTGAACCCACTCCTAACTTTGAGCCTTACTCCTTTGAGCTTAGCTGGAGGGGTTAACAAAATGAAGCGTTTCTGAGCGCGGGTGTTAGTGAGCGGATGATGGCGGGGGGGTGTTACCGAGGTGCACGAAGCGCAGCACGCAGCGCGGGCAGCGCACGTCGAGGTGGCGGTCGTGGTGCGCGCGCACGTGCTGCACGAACAGCAGCGCGTTGGCGCGCAGCTCGTGCCCCGCCGCGTACACCGGCACCGCCTGCCGCACGCGCACACGTCACGATCAATAACATAATTCATGTCATGTCATACAAATCTTCAATAGATGAATTGATAGACTATTTTATATTGTGATTTAAATTGATAGAAATTCTCTATTAGCAAAAGATAAAGTGTTAGATTTAAATTTAAAATGAATCAGTTACAAGTGTTCTACTATTGAACGATAAACTTTAAAAATACCTATAACCTTATTTTTAAATACCGTGTGATATCGAAATAATGTTTATAATATATAAACGTAGTAGTTCGATGATACAAAGGTATACGCACCTTGAGGCAGTGCGGGCAGTGCGCGGCGCAGCTGCGGCGGTGCGCGCGGCGCATGTGGTCGAGCGTGGCGCGGTGCGAGGAGGCGCGGTAGGCGCACAGCGTGCACGCGTACGGCAGCTCGCGCACCGCGTGCACCTTCTGCATGTGCGTGGCCAGCGTCAGCACCGCCGCGAACCGACCCTGCGCACGCACCCGTTACACCCGTTAGTTTCCTTACGCAACTGACTAACATATATTTGCCCCAAATCGACGAAAAATTAGCACACATACAATTGACCAAAATGGATTTTTTTCAGACAATGAATGCAGTAATCATTTTAGTCTAAATTTACTTCCATTCTATACGATACTTTTTTAATTTTACTTGATGATATTAAATTTGTAATGCTTAACAGGAAGCTCCCCGCAATTATAATTTCGCGATAACATGATTATTTTGAAGCAGAATATAAATGTAATACATTTATATTCCATGCTTCTTTTTCTTGTCAACGATGCACCAATATTGGAGCACGTTCAAAGCACTACTTTTATCCCATTATAACATACATAAGTTCTAAAACAAATCTCACCTCGCAAATCAAGCAAGCATAAGTATACAGATTGGGCGATTTCGTGTCAATAGGATGGGACTCCTTCTGGTGGGCGGCGAGGCCCTCCTCGTCTACGAAGCGCGCGAGGCAGTAGTAGCACTGCGGCGCGTCCTCCGAGGCGCCGTCGGGCGGCGGCACCACGTGCTTCAGTATGTGCTCGGTGAAAGCGCCGCTCTCGTTGAACACGATGTCACATTCTGGGCACTGGGGAGGAATATTCGCGTTAAAATGTGTTTTCATTACAAGTAGGCTACTAGTGCTACTAATACTAGTAAAGTAGCTGCATTATATAGTATAAGTAGTATTTAATAAAAGAAATATGTCTTACAATTATCAATCTACTATTTCTTTTAATACACGATGCTAACCTAATGTCATATATATATTCTTTTACCAATCAAAATGCTTGTCGTACTAACCTGAACAGCGATGGATTCCCTATCGACGACACCTGTATCGCCGGCTTGGCCGAAGTAATACCGTTCCAGGGACACCGTCTCCTCGGGCCTAATCTCCTTCTTGATGTTCTTAAGCGGAATGTCGTCCAGGTCTGGGTCGTCGTCCACGTACGTGCTGGCCTTGGCCTTGCGCCGTGGCCTGGGTGTGTCCACGTCTTTTTCCTTATTCTTCTCTTGCTTAATCTTAGTACGGCGGAGAGCGAGCGGTAGCTGGGATAGCAATCAATTATTTAGGATTTATTCACTTCTTGGATAGTTTATTTCAGCGCTCAAAGTTAGTTATTTAAAATAAAAAGAGATAATAATATAATGAACAACACTATATAGGGAAAGTATTATAATAGTGCATTATGTCTGTTATTAGTGATTCTCATGTAAAAACGTTTCACATAGCTTACCTCTTCATCGTCGTCATCAACATAAGTGATCTTCTCTTTGCGGCGCCTCTTGGGCGTGGGCTCGGGCTCCGGTTCGGGTTCCTTCCTGCGGCGGTTGCGCTTGCCGCGCGTCTCGGGCTCCGGTTCGGGTGACCGGTCCGCACGATCTTTCTTACTCTATATGACACAAGTCGAATATTTTAATCAGTACATATAGTCTCATGAGAGTCAATGTAAATTACGTACAATATAAATTTACAATATGGGTGCATTTATTTTCATGAATTGTTAACTTATTGTTCATTATTATCATTCTGTGAATATTTACTTCCTGTTTTTTTATATGATTCGTAAACACAATACTCTCTTTCAAAACTAACCTTAGGATATTTCCAGCTCTTGAAGGGATTGGCAGCTATCCTGTTCAGTCTTACAGTGATGGAGTCCTTGGCGTCCAGCCTGGTCTGTTCGGCGATGTGCGATACGATGTTATCGAACGCTTGCCCAGGGGATATTCCGAACCTTTAAATAAGCATTTTATATGTAAAATAAATACTAACAGTTAGTAATAATATCCAGCGGCTATAAAATAATAATTTTCATTCGTGTCTTATTCTTGTACATTCTTTAGTTCTTCTTTCTTCTTCAAATACACACACACATTTACCCATATTTAATCACAATTTTGAAATATCTCTGATCGGAAAATATCTTTGATCGGAATATCGAGACACCAACTGCCTACATAACAAAACATTACATAAACGCACATACCTTTCTCTCCAAACGAGCTCATCCAAAAATTGTTGTATAATCTGCCGGGATAGCAGGGAAAGCGTATTCTGGAACATTCTCGGCACAATGCGTCGCAGATACTCCATAATATTGGCGTTGCTATTCTTCGAGCTTTGGTCACCGTGGGAGGAGGATTGGTGGACGCTCTTGAACCCCATGCCGACCAGGGTGCCCTTGTCTACGGTCAGGTCTGTGACGATGGTCGACGACGGGTGCACCCACTGGTTCAACGGTTCTAGAATCTTCTGAAACCGTTTCTTGTAATTCTTTTCGTACTCGGCTAGAGGTTCCACAGCTCGAAGTCTTATCTAAAAGAATAGTAAAAAAATGTAATATGCATATTTTGTATTTTGAGACCATACAAGTTGCTTAATAATTAAGAAGCCACTATCTGTGGATCTAGGTTTAACAAGAAACAAGACATGAATCTTATATACATTCTTGAATTGTGAAGGACTAATGCATTTCAACATAATTACGATGGTAAAAATTACGAAATTATAAAAAACCTACCGACTTCTCAACAGGATCCAGTACCCCTAACACTTCGACTTTCACCTGTCTCTGCGTGCCATCGTGGCTCGTAGTGCCAAGGGAGATCACCCCCACTTCCACCTTCTTGCCACTACCTCCCAACAAGGGCATGTGTTGATGTATAGCCGATGTGCATACAGCCCGCAACCATGTAAACAGTCCTTTCACATACAGATTGTCCACTTTGACCCATTGGACGACGTTCTGTACGTTCGTCTGGCACGCCCAGTGGTATATGAGTTTGAGGAGAACGCTGGGCGGGAAGGTAGCACCTTCGAAAATCGAACTAGAATATACGGAGACGAAACGCGTGGGACAACACTCTGATATCCACACGTAGCCGCCGGAGTACGGGAACTTTGATACGTCTGAGTACATGCCTAGAAGAATACAGAACAGTTTAATAATTTAAAATATATAGTAATGGAATGTCAAATTTTATTGCAATTGTGATTTAAGATAACGCTTACTATTGTTAAATGAAATGAAATTAATTAAATCATCGGCACTTTAGAGGTCGACAATGCTGCTTAATAAAACCTCAATTGCAATGGAGCATTAATTAATTATCATAAATGGGAATCGCTAACCGAGCTTGAGCTTGTTGCCGGCGTGCACGGCGCACCACTGCTCGGAGCGCACGAGCCCCTGCTGGATGAGCCACTCGGTGAACTTCATGGGCGTGTGGATGAGCACGGACTTGACCTTGCTGTCGAGCGCGGCGCGGTCGGCGGGCGGCGCCGCCTCCTTGGCGCGCAGGTACGGCCGCGCCACCACCACCAGCGACGGGAACGTCTTGCCTGTACGTTGTTATTGTCCAATCAGAATCAACAATCAAATATTTTTTCATTGTGAAGAATAGAAATACAGTTAGTGGATGTTGTATATATGCACATTAGTCCAAAGTCAATGACTATTTGCTTTCAACATCTTCAAGTTATGGCAGACCAGGAGAAAGAAGCAGATAGAAAGATACTCCTTGCACTTTTTTAAAAGTTTGACATAAGCTTAGTGTTTTTTTTATTAATTTAAAATGTTCAAATTTCTTGAAAAATATCTGTACAATAACTGTATCAATAAAATTAATTTTAAGTAATGTAGGAAATAATGTTGAAATTACCATTATTCGAAATTCTTTGCTAAAACTTTAATTAAATTAAATGAGATGAAGACAATGCGACCAACAAGACTTTTTAGATATATTCATACTGCAAGCTTATCTTCGATCAAAATATACCTTGTAACTTGTTGAAGGACACCTCTCTTGAATCTGCAACATTTTTATTCCCATCCTCTTTCGTGAGATCCACAATTGCAGTGGTTTTAGTCGCACTGCCAGTAAGCAAACCACCAATAGCAGTTGCCTCAGATGGACGAACATTCGTCACAACACTATGCACATCTGTTTACAAAAAACATATATATGTATGTTAAGAAATGGTTGACTTTAGTTGTTGTACCTTGGAGAAAATTTCAAATTTATCTTTTTTCCATTATTACTGAAAAACTTACTGGAAGGAGCCAAAGTTTTATCCTTTGTCTTAGTATCTTTATCCTTGTCCTTATCTCTATCATCCTTTTTCTTATCTTTGTCCTTTTTCTTTTTCTTGTGCTTTAATTCTGGTGATCTACCCCTGTCAGGTGATGGGGAATATTCCTTGTCTTCGCCACGAATCCGTCTGGGCCGCCCTGGTAAGTTTTAATTTTATTGTAAACAGCCTGTTCTCATGTATAATAAGAACGGTTTGTTAAGAAATTAAAACTAACAATTATTAGTTAGATAAATAGACTTAATCATATAACAGGGGAGGCCAACGGTTCATCGCGGCTATTAGTCCAGTCAATCACAGTAAGGCAAAAAATAGATTTTATTTTGATTTGTTAAGAGTTGAAATATATAAACTTATTCAATTAAAACTTGTAGAAGTAAAATGTAAGTAATATGTAATTGGTAGATCCTACAGAGTTCAGTAATAAGTGATCTTAGCTCTGATCAGATTAGCTATCCTATACCATCAGAATTTATGTTATATGAGTGAATATAAATTTGTTTTTTTTAAATCATTCGATTCAAAATGCTAAAGATTGTAAAATTCTAAACATTTGTTGATTCATACCTCGCTTGCCAGTCCTCACTTCTTTGGCGACAGAAAGAGATCTAGACCTTGATCTTATAATATCAGCACTTTGCCTCTCAAGATCCTTAAGCACTGGTTGTCTATAAACAAATTATCATTTTAATTCATCAGTGTTTAATAAATTATCATAAATTTTGTTAAACAGCATGACAATATAATACATTTTGTACAACTTAAGAATAAGACATATTCTAATTCAAATTTTTTTCTAATAAAATTTAAGGGATGTTGCAATAATATTTCACAGAAAAAATTAAGTCAACCAGCTTACTTTCCGAGCAACTGGTAAGCAGTGAATTGGTCTCCGTTGTACACTATCTCACCCCCAGTACTTTTGACCATTTCATCCAATTTATTTTGAATGCTTTTGTACTCTTCGTCCGCATTTTTATATGCTTGTAATTGCACTTCTGTCAATTCCTCTTCCCAGCACTCCATATCCAAAGTTGGTATATCGGGGCCGAAGTATGACCGCTTGTATAGATCTGCCTCAATGATCTCCGGCGGTGGGACCACTGGAGGCAGCTCCTAACATGAACAATAATGCAATTGTTTTGAAAATTCTTTGAGCTAACTTGCAGAATATCTTTATTAAACTAGTTGTATGCTATTGCATATTTTAACAAGAAAATGTAGTTATTGTGACATAGCTGCAAAGAATAATGGTATCGGGGACTTTTTCGTAGATATCCTCTATAATACTATAGTACCTCACTTTGTTTTGTTATGAATAATATTTGCACTGTACATCATTTTTTTGTCATTATTTCACCAATTGATGGTACATTATTGAAGTTTTCTCCCTACCATTTTGAAAATATTCTATGGCCTATGTTATATCCCTGAATAACATAATGCAGGATTCTAATGGTAAAAGAATTTTGCAAATCAGTCCTGTAGTTTTGGAGCCTATACATTTCAAACAATAAAATCTTTCCTGTTAATATTAGCTACAATACATAAAAGAACAGATTACGACAGTTGTTTCACTTTAAAAAACTTTTGGAAACATATAGAAACCAGTGTTTTTCTGTCAATGTCCCAGTGGGTTCTCCAATAAGTTGTTGTCACTTGTCAAATATGCGGTGTTTATCTTGACGATCAAACCGCTGATTATAGAACTTAAACCCTTCTTAATCCCATTGATGCTTATTACTGCTAGTTCAGTTAAAAGTTGAAGAATGTCTGATGCTCCACGAACATTTTTATTAAACTAATAAACATCAAACCGCCAACCGCAAAGGTGTGTAAATAGTGCATCAATAAATATCCGTGATTGTTACATACCTCATTGTCTATCTTTAGTTTTTTTATTTTCATTTTGAGTACCAATAAATATACATTAGATCATTCTAATTTACCGTATTTCGATTCTAACATTCCGCTCTCGTAACTATGCGAATATTTCATAATGATGTAGTCATTTTACACAATCACTTTCTAATAGGCAATAAACATGTGTATAAATGTCAAATAACGTCTCCAAACCTGTCGGCGAGCATTGTCACTTTCATCGG
>DWGW01000281.1:0-16670 GCA_018247775.1 Udranomia orcinus
TACTCTTTGTGTATCCGCTGTAACTGTAGCGTCTTGGTGTAGGAGACACTTTTACAGACACTTATAGGATATTTCTAAGTTTAAAAATATACCTATTCGTCTTAGATTTGTTCTCAGAAAAACTCATACAGCCACTATTAGGATACTTCTAAATTTAAAAAATAATACGCCCGTATTCCAAAATAGGTTGTTTTCTAATATTCAATACTAAGTCTTTACTACGAAGCGAACCCTAAATGCAAATATTCCTAGTATTTATGAAAACTAGGAAAAGTGTAGCTACAATAACTTATTGTTTAAAAAATCATAAAACCGCAAATTCTTATAAAATTATTCAGTATAAAATTTTAATTCCAACTTGGAGCAATTTTATTACTCTTTATGTCATTATAAAATCTTGTTAGCGAATACTTTTAAGATACTCAGATCTTTTTAAAGGTTGTTAATAATTGCAAGTGTGAACTCTATTCAAGGTGCTACGTTTTCAAGAGTAATTTATACTTCCATATATTAATTAATGAAACATAATTCTAACATGTAGTCAACTTATTCATTTCAAAATTTTAGCGTAGTAGAGAATATCTGTTACGTGTTTTTATATATTACTAGCTGACCCGGAGCACTTCGTCCCTCCGTTTAAATTGACACAATTTTTTTTTCATTTATGCACCGATTTTTATGAAACAAACACTAAATGTTACATGAAGCTAACCATAATACATCAGTGACTCTATTCAAAACCCCATTCAAATCAGATTAGCTTTCTTCTTTCTTTCTGAAATTAGCGTGCACAACCGCACAGACAAACAAACAGAAATTCTAAGCTTGTTTTTTTTTGTGTTCCATCCTTTAATAAAGACCCCTAAAAATGGTTCACTCTTAGATATCTTGCTTTTAATAATTGTGTCGCCCCACGAAAATCTGTTATTTTTAGTTAGAAAGAGACCTGTACAAAAATTATCTCCTTGACCTTCATAGCCCTTAGTATTTATTAATGAGAGGCGATATTACAACTTACAAGTACAACAAGATGTACAAGACATTATACACATTATACAGAATCAAAAACACAAAGCACAGAGGCCTGATTATTTAAGATTTCATTGCATAAATTTCCTAAAACATTCTTCAGTGTAGGGCTGTCGCCTTTTACGTTTTCAACGATCATTATTATGTGGCCACTTCATCCTGTCATAATTAATAGGTTTTTTTTCCTGATTCACCTGATGGTATGTGGTCACTGCCACCCATGGATACATGTGCTAGGGTTTGGAGCCTGAGATAAGAGAGACACAAATAACGAAACGTCCAACCTTAGTCCTCAGGTAGTACGCACCTTTTGTCGACCTCTAATAGAACTTTAATCCCGTCCATATTGATGCAAATATCAGGTTCACGTCAATAGTGCAATGGGGGAGTGGGGATCGAACCCACGACCTCTCGATCGTAAGTCCGACGCACTACCCATTGGGCTATTGCCGCTTCATATGTCATGTTAATTGACGCTCGGGTTGAAGCGTTTTGTACGAAAACGTTCTGACATATCATTTCGAATGTCTCGTTTCATATACAAGTGACAACCCTACGCACGACCTATAAGTCAAGCGAAACATTTGCATTTCAAATACGATGAATATAAAACACAAGAAAAAGATATCGGCCAAGAAACGAAATGTGGAGTGTTTATCGCAAAATATCTCCCTTATTATATACCGCAGATAGAATGTAGATTGACTGCATAATTAAATGGTTTCGACAGACATTTTTGTTAGACTTTTAAGTACGAATTCATTTTAATATTTTATGTAAACTAGACACGCAGAATATTACAAAGAACTAAGACTAAATTGTAATATATGTATAATGTTATTGACAAATACTCTTCATTGTTAACTTATTTATTAATTAAGGTAGTAAATCATTCTGATTCGGCTCCGAAAGCACCATCGCTACACTTTGTTTTTTAACAGTTGTGTTTCTGTTGCTGTGTTCTAATTTGAAGGATGTGGTAAGGGAGAAACAAACGATATAGAAAAACGAAAAACGTTAAATAAGTTGGAGTGTCTATTTCTAATATTAAAATAACCGCTTTATACTAAATGCATATGTGTCTTCATTTCACACACTTCATTTTGACAAACATAAAATAGTTTAATAAACAACGTGGGCAATACAACTTCTAATCGTTTCATTATATCTTTAGGACCCTTTGAGAAATCATGATCTTAAAGGCCCTTAAATTTACTAAGATAAGTGAGGCTAACTTGCCGTCTTCAGTTCCGCCGACGCTGAAATCAATTGGATATTTTATGATAATTAACCAATTTTATATAGAAAACACTCTCAAATACTCTTAGGTTACGTAGATTTTGTGCGCTATGATTACATTTATGTATTACATTTTATATTTATATTGATTTAAACTTAAAAATATCACATAAAATTAACTTATGCCATAGAACAGTAGGTTTTAGATTTCGCGTCGCTTCTTACCCTTTAATGTGAACGGCAAGGATTTACAGAGATGCAATTAAAATATACTTTTATAATAACTAAAATAAAATAACCGCACGCAATGCAGAAAGAACAATAGGCAGTTGTAGGCAATGTAAGTGCCCAATGCACCCTCTGCATATTTTTTCAACTTTACATTTGTGTCACATTTTTCGAGTAGCTATTAGAGCATGATATACATGTTAATTTGCACTTTAGTAAATATACAATAAAAATAAAATAAAAAGTAAGACGTACCTTTCGCTGGTTCTTCGTTAACGTAGTGACAGACGAAAAGACGAAATATACGAGTATACGGAACGAAATGACAGATAATATATATTAACAGTGTTGCCAATAAGTAAAGAAATGGAATAAAGAGGGAGTGCTCGTACTTCCCCTATATAGCCAACTATAAAACCCACTTCGACTATTTTTCCCTTCCAATACCCCGTATTTGTTTTAGCCCGATATCAACAGAAGAGAAGCGATTGGAACAATTTATTGGCGACATTGCATTTATATCGGATTAGTGGACAATTGCTGAGCCGCATAATGGAAGACCGTTCAAAGAGTACGTAATATTCAAGCCAATGTCTTTGTTCTATGTTATAGCATTTTCCATACATTAACAGTCGATATATTTTATCTTATTTCATGTTTTCATGTCAATAAATTTGCTGATTAGTGAAGTTTGGCGTAATGCCTCTCTATCTGATAAAAGACCAGCAATGGTTCGAACGATGTTGACGATAATAATTTTTTTTTTCATAATATCGAATGCTACCTCAATATTATAAAAGGATATTATTATCACGAGCTGCATGAGATGCTAATAAGCGGTTACTACCATACATGGACATCTGTAATTAATTCAAAATCGAATAGAAGCTCTTTCTTAGATGGACTAGAAATGACTTGCTACCCCTGAGAACTAAATTAGTACGTGGTTTAGTATATCATCTCTGAATAACATTTTTTGGCAAACAGAATATGCATGTTGTGGTTACCTGTTATAGTAAGGACAGTTAAGTATTAGGTATTCCATAAGCAGGTAACTACCTCAAAAATAAACTACTGTACCTTATGTTGGTAATCCAATTAAATAAAATAAAAAAAAAATAATAATAAAAATAAAATCCTTACAAAGCCAGAACATTACGTTGTCTGTAAACTAGAACATATCAGCAAGCAGCACTACAAAAGCAAGAACTATTTAGAGATGCGGCGGTGCTTCCGAATTCGAACCGCAAAAGGTTCTACCACCCTTGAACCACACACTTTTTAACCTAAAAAAAGCATTTATAACCAAAATATCTCTTCTAATCTCTATAACCTATGCTTAACGTACGAGTAAAACAGTAAATCCAAGTCTAGTCTGAACAATGCTCTACGTATCGCAGCACATCGGATCATTAGACTAGAAATACTAAAATATTTTCCCTCGCCTATTTCTGTCCGCATTCATCATTCCTCTACACTTTTTATTATACCCGCGCCCAATTTCCGATCTGGATTTATAAAAGATTGAAAAGTTATGATGCCTCCAGATCTCGGGCGCTCGTTTTGGAAACTGCAAGACGGATTTAAATTTACATTTAATAATCCCGTCCATTGATATTGATTTTGGAGGTGAAGTCAGCTCGTTGATAGATTAACTATTGTTATAGATTACCAAATTACACGAATGCAAGTTGAATTTTTTTAGAAATTCTCTACCTATAACAACGCTTCTACGTAGTAACCTAAAGTTATGACGGAGATAAGCAATCCCTGCTATGTATATTTTTATCTCATCAGGATCCGCCTTGATAACGGTCTATGTTCCGAAGTAAACTAACACAGGCCGAAGAGTAAGTAATAGATTAAATATATTTAAGAAACATATCTCACCCAGGTCCTCGTTAGTCAACGACCAGCTCTGGCAGGAGACATTCCTCAGCACCACGAGAAGCAGCACACCAAACTTCCCGCCAAAACCGGCAGCCATATTGGATACACTATTACGTCATTTTTCGGCGCATTCACTTTAGTCTGTAGCAAGTATAAGATGGCTGCCCATGATTAGTCCTTCTGAAACAAAAGGCAAAAAATATTGTGTAAATTAAGTCCACATATTCAATAAATAAAATAGATTTAAAAAAAAAAGATGCGAAAAAATGGTCATCAACATTAAATCATGTGCGACTCCAGAGGCGCTACCGCCATACCTATTCTGTTTTTTTTTTATAACAGCAGCAGATTTCTGTTCTATAACAGCAGTTATCGGGGTGGTGTAGGTTCGAAGATAGAAACACTTAACGAGACGCTCCAACTGAGACTTCAAGGAGAGCAATGCATTTGTTGTTGACCTCAATCGAAAATTCAATCTTGTCTAGTATTAATTCCAAATGTCCTGTGCCATCAGCGACCATCGTGTACTGCATGTTCGATTACTATTTTATACTAAAAACAAATATATTGGCTTGGACAAATAATTTAAGGAATTAATTATTTATCATATGTAATATTCGCCGCTTTTGTTTATTTAATCACCAATTTGATGGCGAGTGGAAATTATTAATTTGTGGCGCGTGCGGTGCATCAAGGTAAACCGTAAAAGAATTATCACAAATAACGGTGAAAATAAAAACATAAATCATTCATTTTCACCATTTCGTATAAAATGAAAGCAAACAAGCGACGCAATATTTTGTTTCATCAGATTACAGTGCACAAACACAAATAAATAAATAGCCTCGTACGAATATTTTTACGTCTCGCAATCTCAACACACAAAGTGTGATACTCACACACACATCCCAACATACACACATCTTACTACTATTATAAATGCGAAAGTTTGTATGTATGGATGGATGTTTGACACTCTTTCACACAAAAACGGCAGAACAGATTTGGATGGAACTTGGTATGGACGTAGTTTACAACCTCGATTAACATATAGGACACTTTTCATCCCTTTGGACGAAATCCAAAAATGTACACAGACGAAGTCGCGGGCACAGTCTAGTATGCTATATAAAAATCATGGTGAACTGATATTGACACATATCGCTGTCACGTGTGACCAATATCGGAACAAAATGTCAAAGTTATTGGGTATTTATCACTCGGGTGGGCAGTCAAGATTGATTATTCCTGCTTTTTTGTACCCCTTTGCGTTGCTAGCCCTGAAGACTCAGTTCAGAATGCCTCGATTAAGAATCTCCCCCTTACAGACAGCAGCAACACTGCTGTTATAAATCTAAAATAAGTTTGGAGATGGTGACCCGAACCGCAAAGAGTGCCTTGCTATTATAAGTCAATAGTATGTTGTTGATGCCTCCTAATCCGAACCAAATTTGTCAAAAAATCAATATTATCGACTATTTCCCGTGAGTCAAAAGAGTACAAACAGAAAGTCCGTTACTCAGCAGAGTAATCCAGTTAAATCAAGTTGTAGTTAGTTAACCTAAATAGCGTAACTAAGTAACCCTTTGACGGGAGTCGATGAACTTGTGTCGCGAACTTATCGCCCCTTAATGCCTTTCAATCGTCTTTAACGGTTCCCCAGGGAAGAAGGGATGAGCCCATTCTTTAACTAGTCCTACAGCGAGAATGTCGTAAAGTAGACATTTGGTTTTCTCATTACTTTTTCTTATTAAAATAGTGAAAATTTTACTTTATGCTCGTTGTTTTCGGTTGTATAAAGTATACTCGTATATTGTATACAGTTGTATTTATGTTATCTTTAGAGATAACATTCCCTTATTCTGTAACAAAACCCCCCATAAAAGATAACGTGGTATACTTTCCACACTTAGAGAACATTAATTTGTAATCAACTCAAGATAGGATCGATGGTGTTCTTAGGTCGACCATACACAATATTTTGATATTCTGACACCCTTCCAACCAAAACACAATAACAAGAACACTGTTGTTATTAGGAAGAGATAGGTTTGGCGGTGGTGTCTCCGAAGTAGAGACACGAAATTTTTTACCACCGTCCAACGCAACGCAAATAGGCTTCAACTTCAGATAACCCAAAATCGACGCTTATCTTAATCAATTAACACCAATCATTGCATCTGTTTGCATGCTGCAGTATTAATTGCAACATCAATCATTAATCGAATCGAATCCGAGCGATCAACGACGCCACCTTTCTCGTGTAGAATTAAAATTTAAATTCGGACGCTGCAATATTTTTGCACTCTATCCATTCCGGTCAGATTACCGTACAGCAAACAGCCCCGCAATATATGTTAATACCCGCTATCACTGTCCGACAGGGGGCGCTATTTGCATTGTATTGAATACTGGAGCGGTTTCGTGTGGCCCCAGTGAGTGCGGGTGCGTTATTTTAGTGAATTAAGATGTATTGTATTTGAGCACTATCTAAGTGTATGGAATGCTAGTCGGTGCGCGTCGCTACTGGTAGCGATGCGTTGAAGTATTTTTAATGAAACATATTAGCGTGCTTTCTAGGTATATTGAACACTAAGCGGTTGTGTGTGGCTCCAGTCGCGGTGCGGTATTTTTATAAATTAAAAATATTACTATATTATGTCCTAATACTATTAATTATACATACTGGCCTACTTATTTATTTATCGCGCACGATAAACAAATAACATTAGGTATTTTTTAATATCGTTTATATTTATGTATAATGTGTTTATACATATAAATGATTATCGCGCTACAAAATACATAATTATTGACGCGCTGTTTTAAAACTTAGCTATTTTTTACAGATTTCTGCAAAAAATAGCTAAGTTCTTACAATTTTTGGTTTTATTATTCAACTCTTGAATTATGGCATGTACCTACACAGCGAATATATTTTGCCGTTACCATTTCAGTCCCAAGTTTTGACATTTTACTTGTATATTATTTTTACAGATATTATAAAGTCGCTACTAAGTTATACTTTAAACTATTTACAATCTAAGAATTAATTATAAAAAACAAATTAATTGTTACGTTACGTTAAACAGTTAATTGTTACGTTCGTGAGAGATTTTTTTTATAACAAAATGTTTAATTCTCTCATAATTTTAAAACAAATTTATAGGTAAATAAGTTTATTGCAGAGTATGATGAAATAACAATATATTTTTCAAAATAATTTTCGCATTAATTGAAACAAAGAACACATATATACCCGACGTCAAGTAGTTTAAAAAGGTTCTGATTTTTTTAATACATAAAGAAGATACATCAACATTCCGTACAATTTAAGTCGTAATGGACTTGTCGATGTTATTGTCTGCTACGATCGTATTACTAACACACTCATTCCCTATTCAAAAGGTCAAACCAAAGTAGTTAAAATTAATAGCCGTTTTTATATGGAAGTGTGTGTACAAAAATTAGACTGATCACACATATTTAAGGCAGTGTCAATCTGCCACTATACTACACCCTAAGTAGCGTGAATGAATGAGAATTTGAGTTAAAGGACAAATAGTTACTCCCAAGAAAAACGTAATAAATATAACCTTTAATAAGGACGATGTGATCAATTTCTGTTATTATATACCGGTAGTTTTGACATAAACATTTTTAAGCTATTACTACCATTTGCCTTTTTTAGAATCGTGTTTTTGTTTCAGAAGGTACTTAAACTCTAAGTAGGTAAAGTAATAACTATAGTATATTTTAAATATTCTTGTGTAAAACGGGTAAGACAATTTTACGCAGGTGATGTTTTAAAAGATGAAATAGCGTCTGTTTAAGTAAGATTAGCAGCGCGCGCAGTATGTTAATACACTATCACTGTCCACAGAGCGAGATATTTGCATTGTATTGAATACAACCGTATATGGTCTCACTGCTAGCGATTTTACATAACTCAGGTTATCGTTACTTATAATATTGCTGTAATTAATTAGTTGTATGAGTTATTCTTGGTGTATTTTTATTATAATTGTAGTAAAACCCCATTCTCATATCGATCATTAGTTTACTTTTTATAATAACTATTTACAAACCAACTATTCCTATTACGATTGTTTTCTTAATAATTTTATTCATCATATTCCATTTATTTTT
Source organism: Udranomia orcinus (assembly GCA_018247775.1). Lineage (NCBI taxonomy): Eukaryota > Metazoa > Arthropoda > Insecta > Lepidoptera > Hesperiidae > Udranomia > Udranomia orcinus. The sequence continues at coordinate 8,536 of DWGW01000281.1, forward strand.
TTCTGTATTCAAACACCGAATATTTGTGCCGTTCCGAACTTATTTTTTTTTAACATATTTATCTGCATTTCTTACTTGCTTACTCAAATGTATATATCAGATATACAGGTTAACACTGCTTTAATTTGTATGTTAATTCTTCCCACCTTATAAACCTTACATAATTATATTTGTAGCTGCTAAATGAGTGGTAATAAGCCAATAGTTTTAGTGTCGAACTTATTGCTCAAGAGATCATCGATTCGATCCTCACTCTCCAAGGCAATATTGAAGTGAACCAACTCCTAACAGAATCCACATAAAACGATTAACGAAATTATTAAATACCTACTGATAGTTTGAATAAAGGTCATTTGAAATTGATTAAATATATAAAAACTAAGCTTTACCATGTCCGATTAATATTAGCCAACTTTATCATTTAATTTCTGTCTGAACTTTTGCATCGAGAAAACTGGAAAACGCTGAGATTTTATTTATGAATGAAACGCTAATTTAATTAGGACTTATTTTTATGTCGATGTTAAATCTTATTAGATTCTCATATAAAATAAGCTTTTCTGAATATTAAAAGTTATTCAAACAGTTTAAGAAGGAAATTTCTTCATTTTTTATATTTTATCTCAATTATTAATTCTAAACATCTTAAACATATATTTTTTCATTTGCGCTAGTATAACAATTTGTATGATAGCTTTTAAAGAATTCAGATTACTCGGAGTGCAATATTAAGGTATTTATTAACCAGCCCACTAAAAACCTTCTTTAATTAATATCTCTCTATCTTTCTACATCTATCGAACTAGGTCAATCGACTAATATATTGTATAAATACAGGCAGAAGACCTAAATATGACGTGTAATAATGAAATTGCGATATTTACTGATGTAAACGATCGAAATAAGGCGATGTCAAATAACACAATATTTAGGGTCAAATTCCTAATGTGATATATAACGTCAAATTCCCATTCAAATTTAAGAGAAATTATTTTGCATGTAGGCATATACAGACGGCATTTACAAATTGTTAAAAAGTTTCGCACTCTTTATACTCGTACGTTACACTAGATCCTTCTGTATAAATGCTTGTGTATTGTGAACTGTTACGTGAATCCTGATCTACTTTATGCACACTTTTCTATAAACAGCTGAAACCTATTATATATGATATAATTGCACAACACTATCCTAACTATAGTACACTCACATCAGCGGCTTAGATCTTGAGTTGATGTAGTTGCCAAAGATCTGTGTATACATATCTAACTACAGACATCTGACGACAATCACATATTGTTCGATCGGGTACCATCGTACTAAGAACCCTAATTCGGCCGTGAAGATACACTTGTATCAAGAGATATGAGTTCTGGCATACCTCTTTTAATCTCGCCTTGAAAAGTAACGAAGTTTTGACCACAGGACAAGTTCAAAATATATAATATATATAATAGCGTAGACATTGTGTTTTACAATCCAAAATTAAAACAACTAACCTAATGGCAGATGTTTTGTCAAGATATATGTATTATCAACGTCAATTCTTGGTTCAAGCCATAAAAAGTTCACATACAAAAGCTCATAGACAGTGTGTCTGTCTTTTTATATCTTTAAAACAGCTGCTTAACTGACAGGATTTGTCTACGCGCTCATTAAAATCAACAACAAATCTGTCGACGCTGGCTTCCATCTCATCATCTCTGCTTTAATTTTTCGTTCACTAAAATGTTTAATTATTCATTTGACTACTTTTTGTAATGCATGTATATATGTTACAGTTCCGATTTTATTTATTCATGGAAAACTTATACGCGAATTCTAAACTAAGCATTACTCGTATCATAGAAAGCAGAACTTTTCATAGATATTAAACTAAGACATATGAAACTTATATACTTTTTTTAAGTTAAACTTTTTTTTTGAGTTACATTAATGAAAATTAAGGTTAACAAAATAAAATGTAAAGGTTTTTTTATTACATTATTATTATAGTCTAATTTTAAAGTGAGTAAAAACGCAAATTAGACTATAATACGCGGTGATTTTGCTTTATATAAATCATTATAAAAGAAACGAATTTTTACCTACTTAAGCCGTAAGTGATTCGTTAACGCCATGGAGTCAAGACAGTGAACCTATTTCCGCCTAACCGGAAATTGAATCAATTTAATCCAAAAAATATTTAAATCCAGAGCAAAATGTCAGATAAGTTATAAAATGAAACCTAACTTTCTTTGTGTGCTTAATTGTTAAATCTTAAGTAGTTTATTTGTATGGTAAAATCTGGGTCAGTATTTTAGAAATATACGATAATTAAAGAGTTGCCGCTAGTAAAATACATACAAGCAGAAAGGCGGGAAACGGCTTACTTTATTATCCGCTACATGTCGGTTCCATGCGCGGTCCGCTAGCTAACAAACGCACCACGCCTTTACCATACTGCGGTATCTTTTGACAGTTCATTCATTGTACGGCTAGGTGAATAATATGTGAACTGCATTTTTAAATAGGGTTGCCACGCGTAAAAGAACTTTTTTTTTATAATTACCAGCTTTTTCTGTAAATACCATTGACATTTTTCTTAATGGGGTTCAAGTCCGCTCAAAGGTTGTGGTAAAAGTAGATTAATGTTAACAGTGCAGTGCGTAGGAACAAATTTCGAACCTACGATCTCTCGATTAAAATTAGATCCCATACCTTTACAATTAATTTTCCACTTAACCCAAAAGAACCATATTCTAGATATACATTATGGTACATGATACATAAGGGTAACAAAATTAACAATTCAATTTGAAACTTTATTCCCGGATGTATCAATTATAGAACAATCCGAGCGATTACCAAAACGGTTGATTGAACGAGTCCCATCGTGATGTAATTACTTATGCGGAAATTTTATTTTGTTGACTCTATTATCTTTTATAAAATTGTGGCAGCAAATGCAAATGAGCATGCATTATATTCTGATGCATGCAAACGCGTTCCCTGGACATCTATGCAAGACAGGATCGAAGGTTTATATTAAGTCGACTACAAATAATATATTCGTACTTTACAGATACTACCTAAGCCTTTACACGCGGCTTTTCTTACTTTGATGTGTACGCGTTAAAGACCATCGGAAATATCGAAAATACAAAAAATATAAACGTCGAATCAAGCTTCAGTGACGACTTAATGTATGGTGACCGAAATGTATTTATTACCTTAATAATATCATAAAATCAAACATCAATTGGACCTACTTATACAAAACAGAATCACAACGACAACTTTAAGAAAAAGCCATATTTGTCAAAATTTTGTATATTCTAAAAATTTTGGTTATCTTTAATAAAATCTATTTAAAATATTGCACAAAATAGTTTGTTCTGTGTATACAAATACAATATTGTTGAAAATCATCAACATTTTTAATAATAATGAGAGGAAACTCGTTGGTTCCTGTTTGCATAAATAGGTCCAATTACAGGTGCATAACCCTGCTGTCCGTCCGGTAAATAGACAGTATTTTTGCCTGAAACCTCCACGAATTTCAAAAGGGCCTTCAAAGGGCGTACTACCATGAAATAATACAATCAAAACATTGTCTTTGAAATCGCCATTACTCCTATGCAAGACTCCATTTTGAATAATTTTATACTAATCATCACATAACTATAGTAAATGTCGCTTTATAGTAACCCGCTGAGGATTTTTGTTTAAGTTTAGCCGTGAAAAGCTAAACAGTTATATTAAAATCAGAGATAGACACTTTAATTTATTTTATATAGAATATTTTGAGAACACAATAACAATGTACTATATACTATAATACCCTTTAGTCGTAATTTAAGAAGTAATGTAAAGATGTTTATATACAAAAAGGAATAAAAATAACAAAAAATATTCTCATGTTTTGGAAGTTAATTTAGTAACATCTCTCTGGTGCTGAATAAACATTTCTATTTATCAGTTTAGTAGATGCATACTCGTAACGTAAACAACCATTTCTCGTGTTATCGTCAAACCTCAGTTCGACAGTAAAAATTAATAAAAAGTGAACTTTCCTATGAGCAAAGTTGCGACACATAACTAGTTTCAACGCAGAATTCTCTCTCGCGCAGTTTTAATTGTAAAACTTTTATTATAATAGCGGTTTCATGACTCCTGTTCTGTTATCTGCGTATTCGGAATGCTATTTTCTATGATTTTAAACAAACGCAGTAGTAGGTAGGTATACTTTAGGTAAACATTTTAAATGTCCGTAGTAAGAAATATAAGTATGATAATAGTTTGGAAGTATAGAACGAGTTATAGAACTAGTAAAGCTTAACTAATGCTATTTTCTCATACGAACATACATAGTTAAGATAGATTCTTACCTAAAAGAAAAAAAAAAGACATCTATTTCAATACAATATTTACAGATAGAAAAACAAACATAGTAATAATTTATTTATTAATTGTTTAAACTCAATTTCGTTTCTACAAGCATTTTCTAAATATTTTTGTGACATGAGAAATGCCGCAAATCTGAATGGACCGTGACACCATCTGCCCTCGCGTCGCTGCCCTGCATCTGCTAGTTCCGTGGAAATTCACATACGTATGGTATGCTATAATAAATTAATAGTAACAGGCGATACTTTTCGGACATCCATACTATCACATTTGGTTATCATCACCTACTTCAACACTCCGGTATTATAACATATGACGGCTGGAATGTATCTTCAGGATCAGCCGTCGTACATTCCACATACTCATAAATATTCTTTTAATACTGTTGTATGCTTGATTTCTTTAAAGATATTGTTTACTGCATGAATTATAGGTATACGTATATAAAATAGATATAGGATCTCTTTTATGGTATAGTTAGAACCCATCCATAAATGACGTCCCACGAATTTCATGATCTTTTCACTCCCACCACTCCTCGTCCTTGTCACAACTGGTCACACTTTCGAACCACCCTAATGTGACGTCACATATTATTTACAATAACAAATTATTATTATGTTTAAAAAAAAACAAACAAAATCTTTTTAGTTCATCTTGTTTATATATACGTCACGATCACGATCTTAGAAACCCTTCCTACACCTTGTCACACAATGTCACACTTGTCTACCCCCTCCCTCCCCGGTAACGAGACACCATTTATAGATAACCCCTGACCAACGCATAATGTTTTTTGTTGTAAAATAGAAACAACAGCCTAATTTAATCACACACTTTCAGACAATAACGCCACATTGTCACACCACACGCCATTATTAATCGTAAAATAATTTGAAAACCATCGGTGAACTCGTTAGCGGCAGTAGATAAATCATTTTAATCTAGCCATTTGTTTAATCAGGAGCGTCGGGTGGCAAATTTTAATTTATTGGCAGCGCCAATGGACAATAAAGTGTTCGTCGATTTAACTAAATGCGGTTTGTAATGAGCACTGCTTTTATACCATACCGAACGAGTATGATGTCAACCTGATGATGAGTGCCGCTGCCACTGCCGCCTGAACATGTTTAATCAACTCAAGACAGGATCGAAAGTGTACAACGAAACCAACATCTACGGAAATGTAAATCAAGCACAAACGTAGCTAACTTTGCCCACAGTTCTAAGGACTAAGTTGGAACGCCTCGGTTCAGTGTGTCGGCCGTACACTTTTACACCAGCAAACAGTAGCAAGGATGCTGTTATAAAGCAGGAATAGATGTAAATAGTCCTCCTGACCGAGTTTCGGCCACGGCGACCAATCTCAATAGAGATCAGCCATCTGCGCGGGAGATATTATAGTGCTCGAGCGTGTGCGTAAATAGGTGCACTCTCTTTTCACTCACTCTCATGTTCCGATGGGACGGCAAACCGACACGACCGGTAAGAGATCAGACGTCGCTACAGGCACGGCGCTATACAGCACAAGCCCGGACTCCGAGCTGCTATTGGCATTACTAATAGAAAAAACCCAATAACATTTTGCCCGACTCGGGGATCGAACCCACCTCGCGTTCGGCAGTCGCGCTTGCGACCGCTAGACCAACGAGGCAGTCAAGTAAGAAAGCCACGATATGTTTTAACACGTCACTATATTTCAGTTATTACTTGAATCAAGAATATAGCTTAACTCATGAATATAAAACCAATCAAAACGAGGTTACAAACACCATCACCATCATCATTAAGTTTATTTACTAAACTGGGCAAGTCAAACATGAGGCTAAGTTGATTGCCTATTGTTCGATTCCTGTCTATGTTTAACTGGACTATTCGTCCATTGGCTACATTATAGTTGTGATTTTATTTGCCAGATTTTGAACTATCTACCAGTTCTTATTAATTAGTCAGAGTATTATTTTAATGATTTGCCTGTTACTATCGATTATAAGAGTGTAAATTGTAATAATCTGTCGTTTTAAATAATAATCCCGTATTATCATTTCTAATGTCTGATACTTACTAACCTCTCGGGACGTTCTACCTTTTCTCCGACATAAGCATATGTGGTGTGTAGCAAAAACCCTGTCTATTTTGGGATGACATGACCCTGTGCCAATTGATACACGATCTTTATTTATTATTTATCGAACACCGGCTTCCCTTTTAAGGAAGGAAAAAGTACAATTGGAGGTATCGCCGCTGCCTTAATCCGAGGAGAATCAATTTTTGTGTTCGCTTCAAGAGGTGTGGTTTGTTGATCTGTCTCTATCTGTGTCCCGTGGTTTCATCTCCCATGACCTTCAGCATCACCTTCACCTCCAGCACTCGGCTAACTTATTCCTTCGGGTTCGATTAAAAATGCTATATTATTTCCAACTTTATAACACTTTTAAGAATCATAGCGTAAAAATACTCTACTTGCTTCGTCAATAGTTGTGCAAACTGATGTATTTTTTTAAATGCGATTAATAGTTCCAAAGATTAGCACATCCAAACAAACACGAAAACGCAATCTAACAAACATAAGAAAAAGATTTTGCTTTACAGATAATAATTGTATTAAAGATTGACAAAACGATATACCTAATTGTTTTACTTAACATTCAAAATGGCATTTTTAACCGAGCTATAAATGCTGCTGACAGAGTCTGTAACTCTGATAACGACAACCTCTATTGATTACAAACTTGGCCAGCAGTGACCACTAAGCACCAGGTGTAATTTTATACCCACACCTTTTACTGAAATACCTAGTTGTATCCATTTTAATATTCGCTGGCGCTAAGCCCACGACTCCTCTTTCGGGTTTTATATTTCTACGTTAAGGCTGTCTGGAAGAAATTGCTTATTTTGCAATAAGAGCACTTTTTGTGTCCTATAGTTTTAATTTTACATTTTCTGTATTTTTATTACTAGTGTTAAGGCGTTATCAACCAAAGCGATAATAGGGAAGTGTGGCGGACCTATGATCAAGAGGTCGTGGGTTCCATCCCCACTATTGACCTGAACCCACTCCTAACTTTAGCCTTTGAGCTTAACTGGAGGGGTTAACAAAATTAAAAGTGTATATTGACATTTAAGTAATTTAGAAAAAAAAATTCTAATAACTCGTCTTATGTAGTATTTAATAAAATAATAGTTATCCTTTTAACTAATTTACCTGTCCCAAACTCAAACAACTACGGTGTATATCGGAAAAAGGACCATTTTCTGGACCATTAACTGACTGTAGATCTGTATCTAATATGGCCGGCCATGGGCGGCAGTAACCACTTGCCATCGGGTGGACTACATGCACGTTTGCTACCTCAATACCATGAAATAAACTCTCACACACCTAACTCTATACCAATGACAATTTTAACGCTGCCCCAAATAAAATGTAGTTTAAATTAATTAAGGTAAATATTTTCAAAGGGGCTATTAGTAAATGAAGCTGCATCTAAATAAGAGAGGTCGTAATAAAATGTATTGAATGGACCCCAATCACTGAAATTGAAGTCAGTGAAACGTTACTCGCGTACACGTTAAACCAGAACGAGAATCAACCACCAGAACGAGAATCAACCACCAGAATCAGAATCAGCCAATACTCGTAGAATGTATTTGCGAGTTAGAGCAATGAGAAATCAATTTTATTTGGTAGAGCATTTCGTGGTTCGATTAAGGCGGCACTACGCCTATTTATGACACATAACAGA
>DWGW01000282.1:0-16670 GCA_018247775.1 Udranomia orcinus
CTTGTAGCATTAAGTCCACCTTTGTTATCATATTTTATGTATGGTACATAAAGTTTAAATAAATAAATAAATAAGTCCGTACGTCGTACACCGTAAGTCGTACACTATCTATATATAATACTACTACTATAAAACAATCAAGCCTACATACGCAAATCACTAGTGAATTAAATAATCAGAGCTGCACCAACACCCGCGCATGCATGGACGCGGCCTTACCGCGCCGCGCCACTCTCTTGACCCATATACGGAGGCAGGGAAAAACTTGCAGATTATCGAATGTGGCAGTTGTGCGCGGGCCTTAATAATGCGCGCTCGTGATTTGGGACTCTCTATATGCCATTCGCCCCTTGAAAAGGAATCCAAGTAAATTGAATTTGACGTATAGCTTTGTAACAAACGAATAACGCCAAAAGTCCTTTGTGAAGAACAAGGTCTGTAATGAGAACTTTAGTGGCTGAGTCGCTTTTAAAATACCACTACTGAACCAGAGACTGCCCACTATTAAGAGATTCTTAGAGAACATACACTGCTGTAATATGAAAGAGTATAGGAATATCTTAAGATATGACCGAAATTTATTTGACATACGAGTATCTCCTGAGATGTAGTGCCAATACAGCGTGATTAAACGTCACGAAATTACCCTTTCTGCTATCAAATTTTGCATTGATTCCGAATTTTAACAAAGAAATTGCATCTTCTTAAAGCGCTGTTTTCTTTAAAAGTGCATACTAAACTTCAGTTGTCAAGGTATTGTACTTCGTTCTAAGGGCGGAGTCACGAGACGTTCATGCTGTGCAGTGCCCGTGGCTTCGTCCGGCAGTGGTTGGAAGGACACCGTGAGGTTTTAGTGGGTTCGAGTCCCACATAACCCTGCCGCCGGTCTCGTGGCAGAAGGATATCTGTGGGGATTTCCTCTCGTTAAAAAAACTAATCTAGGTTTACAGAAGACACTTTTATGCATTTATTTCCAGTTGAGTTGAATGCATTAAAGGACCAGATAGATCCTCTAGGATCTAGCTAAGAGTAGCTGAAACGACACTCGTGTTTCATTAATGCATTAATGAATCTCAAACAAAAGGAATACGCCAAATCAAGTTTGATTTATAACTTTGGTGTAAACTCAACAACTATGGCACCAAACAATAACATCAAACAGCATACCAAACATAGGATAGACACTGTAGGATACGGAAGACATTTGTACTGTTATGTGCATTATTCTAACATTTATTGGTTTATGAGAGCGAATCCGCGACAGTGGCGGTAGTTCAAAGTGACTCGTTTTTAATTTTCCGCCCGAGCTGCCTGTGGATGATTTCAAAGGCCACATTAAATGCCTTTACTTTCATGTTGTATTAGATGGAGTGAAATAGAGGACAAGAGGAGATGAAGTACTGGTATATAGTAAGTTATGAACGTACAAAGTCTGCTGACGTAAATACGGCTATCCTGTTATTATAACGGCAGCTATTACTAAATTGCATATAACAAAACATACACTAGCATCCATAGCATCTGTCTGGACCGATTTTGACTGGACCGGTAGATATCTGATGTAATTAGGTGTAACTTGGGTCTGGTTTTATTTTATTTTAATTTTATATATAACATGGGTAAAGCCGCGAAAAACAGCTAGTTATATTATAAGTGTTAAAGCCAATGTGGATTAGATTTAGTAGACATTTCTATTTTGTACACATCTCTAAATAAAACGAAAAGTCCGGTTCGAAATAAAAGTATTTTTCTAGTTTTGTTATTTTTCATATGGACGCCACCAATCAACCCTAACTCTTAAACTGAATTAAAGAGTAAAAAAAACCTGAACTAAACTCACAAACAAATACAGCAGAGTGGGTGCGAGGGGAGAGTGATAAAACAGCTTTTATTTGCGAATCGCTACCTCGCAGCCTACACAGCGGTTTTCGAGCTGATCTGAAATTCATATATTATTCCATATCCCCCGGCACCCCACTGGGCTCTATCACACCACCGATTCCTTTGCAAGAATCGAGTATTAGTTAAAAAAACTTCTTTTTACGGAAGTATTAAAGACATGTTATTGGAAATGTAAGGAGAAAAACAATAGTGTAGCATATTTTTAGTAAAAAAAACGATTTAGAAGGTAATATATAGTATTATTTGTTGTTCTTCCTTGTTGATTGTTATTTTTGTTGCCGTAACAAGCAAAGAATTGTACCAAATCACGCTCGATTCTATATTGCATTATGATACAAAACGTATAAATGTTGGATAAAAACTCCTTGGTTTCCCGTCCTGAGGGATCTAGTTACGGGGGCGACTCGCGCGTCAGGTGTAATGTGGAACTGATGGCGCACCTGTCCCGAGGGTCGTTACCGCTTGCCATTGATTCATGGGGGGTTTTATGAAATAAATAAACAGTACTACGCAACCCCCTCCAAATGGAATGCATCCTTCCCGTAAAGTTTATTACATTCGCTTAGCTAAAACACTTAATATGAGATGGCTTTAGTACGTAAGCATACCAGCTTACAGAAGATAAAGCTGGAGATTATTAATACAAGAGTGTAGAGCTTACTTGTATAAAGCCGCAGCATTTATGTATCGCAGTATAATTAAAAAAAACTAAAAACGTTGACAGATCATATTTTAGTGACCACAAAAAAATATACTTTGACCTGAAGATGACGTAATAAAGGAGTAAAACGAAAAGTACCTTAATATTCAAATGGTGTGCGCGCTTGTACAGCTGAAGTCTTATGATACATAGGTAAATACCAAACATAACGATATATTTCCAACGATACCGGAAACGTATCCGAACGCTATAAAACTTTTACACGGTCATTTCAAAGCAATATTTCTTTCTTTGACAACCGACATCTGAGGCAAGACATCCACAAAGGTCAGGCTCCCGGGATGGATTTGGCCCGTGTACCGTGAAAATTGTAATTCTACTGACTTCATAAACAAATTCGACAAACCATAAACCCTGGGAAGCCAGCGGCAGTCCAATTACGACCTTTTGGTGCTTTGGGAACGGACGCCATTATTTGATGAGGTCTCATGTCAATTGGACCGGTTTTATTAGTTTTAGGGAGGATAAATAAATATAGCCGGTTGTACAGTTCCAAACTGTAGTAGTAAAATGTTTTTCATTTTTTTTTACAACGAAAATATTTGCAAAACACTAAATTCCATTGAGAATTCGTCGAATACAAACCCAATAAAAAGCGATAACTTTTTCGTCGCTATAGTGGCCTTCTGTAGCTTCGAATCATTATGATTGTACATGTAATTTTACTTGTAATTGAGAAAGTACATGTAATTTCAATAATGACTAGTTTCCGCTAATACAAATTAAATAAAACCAGTTGAAAGCTGGAAATCCGAAATTATATCACCGCTATGAAGCCACACATTCCAAAAACTATTTACGAAAGTTTTCTCATACGTCTGGCCGCATTTGTTTAATATGAAAGCACTAGTTTTAATGAAAGTGGCACAGTGGTCGACGGCTGAACTTTCCGTATTCCGCACAGGTGCTGCGGCGGCTTGCATTTAAATCGAATATTACAACAGATATCCGGTTACAACCGGGTTTGATGCACAGGTGCACGTGTTAACACGTGGTCAAACGTGCACGGATTTTAGGTGGGCGTCCTTTTATGATACTCGTGTGGATTAAAGTCGGTTATGCTTTGATCTTGCTACTTCAGTTTGAGATTTAAATTAATTGAGTAATGCATTGTTCTTTTCAGCTAAGCGGTGTTCGTTTAACTTTGTAAGCGCTTAACTGAAAAAGACGTTAAAAAATATTTTTTAAATTTTATGTAAACTAAAGATTTTTACTCTTTAAAATACTCGTACGTTAAATTTTGAAAAATTATATTTATGCATCCGTTTCATTTGTTTAATTTATTTTTCACTTTTGAATTAGATCCGCCTGAAGAAGTAAATGTTTGTTTAAAAATGATTCAAAGGAAGGGTTGGTTTTGGTTGGCTGCGACTTATGCCTACAACACACAACGCACGCCTTTATTATTTTTGTGTGATTTTTATTGCGCAACATTTCATGGTTCCCGGTAAACGTACATATACCATAGGTCGTCTAATAAAGCCAGACTTATTATCGGGACCGTGGAATGTTCGACACTTTTCCGTCCCGCTTCTTTCCTTTCATCTGTCTATTAGCAATCTATACTTGATGCACGTAAGGCCACACAGGTGGTACGGAGGCATGCATTTAAATCGAATATTACAAAGCAGATACCCGGTTATAACCAACCAGGTTATAACCGATCGTGTTATAACCGGGTATGACCGCTAGCATTGCACCGGCTGCTTGATTTTACCCCAGTGATAGTTTAGGTTGCATTAAAATTTCTACTTTAATTTGATTCTTTTTTTTTAAATATTGGAATTCAAGAAGCTCTACTTCATTAAAGTTGGTCACAAATTCTCATTTTAATAAAAATTCGTAGAACTGACAGATTTATACAACGATTACTGTCAAGACAAGCGCCACCAATATCGCAGCTTTGATTGGACATAATGTAGTGAAATTGTTAAGAAAACTGCAATCTTGTCTTCGCCCTGTATACAAGATACAAAGAAACTGGTATGTGTAAGTCGGCCGATATGGAGCAGCGTAAAAGGTCATTGTTCAAGCCCTTGCAAGAGGTCTTTGCCCTCCGCCAAGAATAATAGAGCAGTTTATGGATCAAACGAACACTAGGTGTATGGAACCTAGATGCAGACACTAAGCTCTGTTGAGAATTTCTTTTTTACTAAAATTTATGCATATGTCTTAATTTTTTGTCACCGTTAGCTTTTTCTGGCTTTTTCTAGAGCAGCGCTTCTGTGATGTAACGAAGAAGATTTTGCTAGAATCTACATGTCAAATTTTCTCAACGATCATATCTCCATTGTGTAGCGTTAAAATTTCACTTCACTTCCTGGGAATATTGTCCTTTAACTCTCCTAAACTCAAAACCCATTATAAACATTTCAATTCATATGACTAGTCCGGGTGACTTTCATATGTTTAATATAACTATGGATTCGATACCTAAATTACGTCTCAGAAAACCGACCCTCGACATCATAAAAGGTTCTTTACAAACTGCATGTCTTTCCGGTTAAAATTGACCCATTTTTACCCGATTTTGAGGGCCTCGGGACTTAGTTTCCGGTTGCGTGTTCCGGTTTCATTTCGATATCAAGATGTGGCAAACAACACGTATTTGAAATGTTATTTGATTCATGTAAACGAAAACTTCGAAATTAATACGTTATTCATTATGTTATAATAACATACTGAGTTTTTTCTTGTTATTTTTGTAGTCCCAACTTAAATAAACCGTTTACACCAAACATTACCGTTAAGCGAGACTTTATATTATTCAACTAAGTACCCTACAACATACGCACGAGAACGACGTTAAATGAAAAAGTAATTTACCTTCATATGAAACGCATGGATTACATACAAATGTAATTTGGTGCCATAAAGCACGATTCAGTGGGGATGACAAACGCGCAAAAACTTGCGCGAGCGTACGTGCGCGCCGGCTCATATTCCGTTATTTATGGTTACATCATGTCAATAACATTTTAGGTACAAATTACTAGCATTTACACGCGCCTTTGGCGAAGAAATATTACAGACTTTATGTATAGATGTAGAGGATAGTAACCATAGACACGTTTGTCTATGGAAATTTCGCTGCTTCATTCCAATTTTAAAATTTTTCATGGGATAGATTCAATCAAAATAACAAGAGGAAATTGCGTTTGTATTATCATCTTAGTTATTCACTATGGCGATATAAATTTGTCATTGCCTATGCATAACTGAAAAATATCAATTAAAAAAGCAATGTTATACGTGTAAGATACAATGGAATCCAACACCCTATAAGCCTTCATATATTGAAATTATAGATATCGGAATAGTTGGATGGCGGTTATGCTAACGTTAGCATAGTCAGTTTGTTAACTATCAATTATAACTAAGAAACTGATATCTATAACTCGAGACCCACTTCAAACTCTTATGTTTTCTCGGTGAAATTTCTACTAATTCTCTCGAGCTCCCCTCTTAAGGCATCACTGAGAGCTATTAAGAATCTTAAGCTGATTATTTTTATGGTTACAGACGTTTTAAATTCTGTTTCAGAGCTGAGAACAATGTTCTTAGTGGTTTACGTAGTAAAAAGCATCTTAAAGAAAGTTAGATATTCCGCAAAGTAGTTGTCGATTTTTACACTTTAGCGCCATTTCAGCATTATGAAGAAATTAGACTAGAGTATTTATTTATTGTCGACTGTATTATTAACTTGATTATTCTTTAAAATAACGGGCCCACTTAGTTGGGAGGATGAAATTACTAAAGATTTACTTATTGTTATACCAAATTAATATCTGATTTAACATGTACTTTAATTAGTTTTAAGTGAAATTGAGGTGATGAAGAATAGTATTAACAAATTATTGTGCTATATATAGATACAAAGGACGACATAAACATCTAATGGCATTTTCAGCAAGTAAAATCTGCTGGAAAATGAATGTTAACACGTCAGTAATAATTTTTACTAAGTATTAGAATATTATTAATATTCATTTAAAGTACACGACTGAAAAAAGATATACATACCTACACGTAGCTCGGCAGGCGAAAACAGAAGCAAAAAAGTGAGGAGTAGAAGCAAACTATTAACTCAAGCTAACGTTAGGCTTGTTTTAATTGTGTACGTATATAGGTCTACTATTTTAATCTATGCTATACTTATATCCATAGAGTTGGTGAAAATTCATGCGGAGATTATTGATTCCGTGGAAGTTACGGTCGCTTCAGTATTAGTATAGTGTTTCAAAGTCCATAATCGGATTAAGTTTGGACCCGCCAAAATCCACATCATAGCTGAGCTCGTGATAGTAAATTATTAAATCTACAATCTACGGTAATACAACAAAGTGTCCAATTTAAAATTAAAGGGATATAGTATTAAGAGCAGTGTTAGCGCTAAATCTGATGAAAGATATCTTTCATATTTTTACCTCGATATACTCGTATGTTAGGGCTGTTTTTTAGAAAAGGCTGTTATAAAAAAATAAACATTGAGTATTTTTTCGGATTTACTTCATAACATTAATGTTTTGGAGTTTACACTTGAAGCTTGAACGTTGATCCGAACCGAAACCCATTATTCTAGGATCAAACAAAACTTTCATAACCGACGCATTAGACATATCATCTCGTGCGTCCTCGAGAAAAAGGAGCGTCGGCATAAAAATTTTATCGTCCCAAGTGTTGTCACGGAGAGAGCTAGTTAACAATACGGTTTCATATGTCTGGGGCCCTCGTACGGCGGACAACGCAGGGCGCGCGCACTTCTTGTGACTGCACACACGAGTGACGCCTGTCTTGCGCTGCCGACCGTACAAGCGCCATTTGGAACAAACTGTCGGGACGTGGCGCTACGGTAGGAACGGAAAATACGTATATATCTGTAATTCCGCTTTCATTCAGTCGCATGACAGTTTTTTCATGAACGACATTAAAGAAAGTGGTGTTATTGTGTTACGGGTTAACGAAACAGCCACGGTGTTGTTTATGCCTGGTTATATCCAATATATTCTTTGTGTCACAAAAAGTAGCTATACATAGTGCCATGAATGTGGAGGTACTTGGGTAATGATAATGTATCCACTACTGTTTTAAAGATGTTAAAAATCGTTCAAGCGGCACAATATTTAATTTTAGAATTATAATCATTCATTTTTTTTTAATTCAAGACATATAATCATTATCATTTTTCTAAACTCGACTAAATCCACTCAATGCACTTCAACCACGAAAACGTCCACAAACTCGCATTTTATAGATTCGTACATCGCACGTCAGATTGACGAACGTTTCAGGCAACCAAACGTCACATAAATTTCTAATCATGGAAAGCAATATTACGAATAAGCACGACGCGTATTATTCCTGTTGCGATACGAGTGTATACGTCATATCAGCCGATAAGGTACGAACGTGCCCTTTAAAGCTAAAAGCACCCGAGGGAGAACCCACTCCATCGCCTTGATAACCAATCGATATTTTAATTGCAGTCGGGACTGCAATCGGAGTGCGATTGAGCTCCTTTGAATGCGTCGAAGATATTACTCGTATTCCCTACGCAATATACGTACATGTGGCATTAAAAAGATTCACGTAAGACAGATAGAATGGAAGAGCTGTGTTTCTTGTCGGATCTTTTCAGTTGAGGGCGCGTTCCGATACGATGTAGCTTATTAACAATGTGAATCTCATCGGCAATTTGTAAGCATCCCGTAATACCTACATGCAAAATAAATTCTTATGAATTTTAATTTGGATACTCATGCGATTGAAATGTCAAATATTTTGACATTAATGGACAAGTGTACTAATGCTACAAAGACAATGGTCTCAATTTTAGAAAACAAAATTAGATTGAAAAAATCTGATCAACTTGGCCCATTTAAGGTCAACACGTAGTGTTCAAACAAACAAAAATGGTTAAGAGAGTTATAATTAACATTGACATCGACATCTTCAAACATACAATAAGCTATCCCATCATCATTTAAAGCACAAAACAAGGAAGTGCATTTCCCTCGACAGACTATGACACAACACAAACAGATCCGACGCGCGGATCCTAGTTTAATTATCACAAGCCGCCGCTAAGCGAAGCATTACCATAATCTCTTTTACGTTATAAAGCATTCTAATGAAACTCGCAGACTCTGATGTGTGCTCAAACTATTTGCCCGTGCCGCCGCAGCGCTACTGTCAACAACCTAAATTAAACCCGGGGCTCCAGTTCTTAGGGTTATTGCTTTCAAATGCAGTCCCACTTTGTGTTACAGTCCCTCTGTAGATGTAATGAGATAGATAATTGCATTTTCTACGTAAATAATTGGATGGATGTGCGGCGTACTCACACGGATACGGCCTTTTGTGTGTACGAGTATCTCGTATATGCATATGCGTGTACAAGTGTGTACAATACACACTTGTACACACATATGCATACACCTAACTAAGGTTTTGTGTGCACAAACCTAAATTAAGGTTTTGTGATTTTGTTCTGTATTTATTAAGCAGGCTTTTTTTACACGATATTCTAATTTTTTTTGATTGGGTTTATTACATATTACGATAAATAATCTTCACAAAGAAATTTAAAATAAGTACTTATATAAACATAGGTTTGATTAAACTCTAAGACGGTATACAGAGTGTATATATTTTTGTTACATCAAAATTATACTTGCATAAAACCTTTGCATGTCCCACTGCAAGGCACGGGTCTTGTTTAAAAACTGGAGAAGGTCTGGAACATACTATGCCACGCTACTCCAATGTGTGTTGGCGGAGAATTATATGTATTTTGTATCTTCATGAGCACACAATGCGAACAGTATCTATATCTTGTTTCCGTTTCCCGAAACGAATATAAATTCAAGTTACACTAAAAGTGTAGCAAACGTTAATTAACAGGAACATAGACTTGAGTCTAGGACATCTGTTTTACCTAGAACCAAAGTTAATTGCACTCACCCTCCTGCTCTCTTACCAGAAAGTGTCCTACTGTATTAGGATAAGCGATAAACTATGAACTATTCCGATGAAAAGTCTCTAAAGAGTGTTAACATTATAGTTGCGAAAATTACTTTGTCTGGTGCTGGACCGATTTTGATAATTTTTGACTTGACTATTTGCTCTATGACAAGGCCGCAAGCAATAGCTAGTGATTTATAAGTTTTATAAAGATGCGATTCCATGCGGTTTAAGATTGAAGATTCATTGTTTTTATTCACTATAAGGTATACAAACACACTCAATGACGACTCTTTACATACAAACCTAAAAAATCCTTGATTGATTGGAGAACATCAATGCTACCAATATCATCTCTAAGATTAGTCCCCGCACAATTATTTATGAAACGTTTTTTTCTTAAAACAAATACTATAGTAATTTTTGTTCTGTAAGCAAACTTATTGTTTTAAGAAAATCCAAGTCCTCAGTGGAGTTGTAGTAAGTGTAATAAGTGTAATGCACATATAACAATTTGGTGTAAATTTTATTCAAATTGACATTTCCATCGCTTAATCAAGCTCGTTACTCGCTAGCGATAGCACAAGTCATTTACCTACCCGTTGTATAATTACATGAAGTTATTCGGCGCTATGTCTCTATGAATAACTTACTAACTTCTAACTTAGCATCAAACTATAGTCTCGTGTTTTTGACAAGTTTTAAAGACGTTATTGCTCGCTCGGGAGCGCGCGTTAACAATAAGGTAATTATGATATCAAAGTTGTACTATGTATCTGGTGAATCTTTCGCTATTATAAAAATAATAAATAAGCAAACTGCGGCTTTGATGTTCTCAAATATATATTTAGTTTTATGTATTACTACTCATTACTACTACTTCCCGTCCACTTCTGCTACTTGTACACGACTAGAGAACAATATAGGCAATGGTATCTCTATTTTTTGTTTATAGTCTTTGAATAAATAAGGTATGATAAACAGACAGATTGATACACGGATACGTGGAGAGAGGGACACAACAAAATTATAAAATATTGTTGTTTAATAAAAAATTTATAGTTTTAACTACCCAGCGGATTTCAATAATATAGCAGTGAGCACGCACATTCAATACTCGTACGACATGTGTAGTACAACCAAAACACATGTTTCTGTATGACATTCGCGCATTACCGGAATATCCCGAGCGGAGATAATTAGTCCTGGACAAAGCAACCACTCAAAACAGGAATACTCTAATGTCCACTTTAACTATACCCGCGACGTGAAAGTATTCTCCACAAGGCAGAGGTCATCGCAAAATGGCAGTTTGAATAACGAGAACCAGTCTGATTGAGCTCTCGTAGCTAAGTGCTCGCAGGGATATGTAGATCAAGGTAAATGGTAATGTTAGCTGACAGATTGCATATTGATACTGTCGCTATTACGAAAACGTTGAAATCATAACGAACCGTACAGAATCGACACAGGGAGTTACTTTTATGATAATTTGGCATAAACTAATTTATGTTATTTTTACCTATTTTAAAATTAAGGTTACATAATTATAACTCATGTAAATAAATCACAACAAGTTTACAACATTCCGCTATAATAGACAATGTATATATTTCTTACACATGCAGTATATGCTTCTTTACCTCATTTACCTTGTCAGTGTTCGTACAAAACGTACGTCACATGCAAAAGAAACCTACCATAAATTTATGATTACAAAACTTCAGTCTTTATAAAGACTGATATAGTTTCTTCAGAAATGTTTAACGTGCAAGAGGTTACCAGAAGTATTTTACTTTCAAAGCGGTCGCATATTCGAAAACACTGCTTCAGCGCAACTGCTAAGTTGCAGTCTCGAAAATCCCTCCATTCGCGGGGTGGGTATCGTCTAAACGCGATGACAATGATCACACAAAATCGTTACCAAGCGAATCAAAGCTGACCTTTTTGCCGCTTCATTCTCTATTTAAAGGGAATGTTACCGTTTCGCTCGCAAAGCTTCGCTGCGATGAATTTTAAATGTATTCAGTTAGCGGCCAAATAGTTCGGGACAGTTAACTAGTTGCCGGACATCTGAATCGCCTTTGACACAATTCCGCGTAGTTTGCAAAACACTGTTCGCAATTTAACGCAATTCCGCTTATGGTTAGCGAAGGATTTGGGTGACGAAACAAATGGTGGGAATATCGACCTCACATTCGAGCGAGCTTCCGTTAAACTACCAGTCGATTCTATCCTGAATCATTCATATGTTGTTGTTAGAATCAGCTTCTAAGTAATAACTTGTAAAAGTCAAGAAAACTATTTAATACTTATTTTGTACCAACATATGTTCATTTATACATATTCATAAAAAAATATTTGTTGTCATATTAACGAAATAACGTTAAAAGTTACTTTTTTAAAAGCATACCTAAATATTTGGGGATATTGTACGCTTCGTACACCACCATCAATAATCATCAGTCTAAGGAACATTTCTCTTTACATTATTATTAAGAAAAATCTTATTATCCCATTCCAATTCCATACATCAGAAAAAAGATTAATTGAATCGAATATTATTAACACCGTATCCGTAATAACATCACATAAATTCACGACTTTCCGGTCAAGAACAAGAGTTATTTAATGTGACAGTCGTTAGATTACGGCGATAATTGGAACAAAAACTCGGACGGCTTTGTCCGAGCGAGCGACCTTGTGTGGTGACGATGTCACAGGAAAATAGATCTAAACGAGTCGTGCTTTGACCCGGTATAATAATTATTTATCGTGAAAGCACTTTCACACGATAATGTCGGACGCGCGGCAATATTTTTTACTGTGAACAATAACTTACACTGTGAACTACTTTTACTGTGAACAAATACGTGTAAACAATAAGAATATGTAAGTATTAACGTACGTTGTATTGTACATTTAAGGATGCCGTGTGTGTGTGAGATATGTTATAGTTTTAATTTAAATGTAAGAACGCTAAAACATAATTTAAAGTCTGTTGGAAAAAATTACGAATCACTATCATTTTTTCCGATCACTTTACTAGAATTTCAAAAACTGCCATAATGGCTACACTAAAGAATTTTCAATAATATGGCGTAACAAATAAATTACAAGCTCATTAATTATTTTAACGACAACATTTGAAAATGGAACCTCTGTATTTTATTTATCGATTGTATTCCGAGCCGTTTAAACGCATTACGTGTGAAGACGTCTTCGACTTATTATTGTAGCTGAATTTCGATTATTTTATATTAGAAATCAGAGAGCACTGCTGACCGGCGAGACGTGAGGTGACAAAGTACGTTGTTAATTAGCGTCACTCGGCGTATCTACTAATTAGCTTGATTAGCGAAACATCTGCCAATAGAATGCGCACAAACAATACTCCGTGTACTAAACAAGAATAGTATTTGCGTTTCTAGGTACCCCCAAAAAGCAGAGGTTTTTAATAGAAGAAAATTGTATAACCCATATAATACATAATCCGGTATCGCTCCCGTGGTACCTTTTAGAGGATTTTTCTTGTAAAAAATTGAACTATTATACGTATTGGTGCTCATGAAATTGTAAATTCAAGGTGGTAGAACATTTCGTTGTTCGACTCCGAAGGCACCATCACCACATCTTTTCCAGTAGTACGGGAGACACACTTAAACAAGGCATTCCAACTTACTACTTACTTACTTATTCGAACTTCGATTCTGGGTTGATCATGGATGTCCAATGTCCATGGACGGCAGTAGCCACTTACCATCAGGTAAACTGCATACTCATTTTACCCTTGTGCTCTGAGATTGTACGACTTGTTAAGTGTCTCACGAAGACTTCTTTGGCAAGGGAGAAATAGGAGTAATGGGTGATATGGCGGCATCAGGCCCTCTAAGCAGGTAAAAATATGTAGCGCCTTGAACACGAAGAATAGGAATAAGGGTAGACTCAATAGTCATTAAGTCTACCCTTTATAACCTATTTGATATTCAAGAGGTTTGTAAGGAGGGAGTAGGTATAGATAGAGGAAGTTTTATAAGCAAAAATAAACAAATAAATTATATACTACTAAAACATAAAAATTTAACATACAGCCAGTTTGAAAAGACTGTTTACGCTAGACAGCGTTAATGGTAAATTTCACGCGCATTTCCAAGCTTCCAAGCTACCCCCCGTAGCATGAAGCATTCGGTTACGGTTATCAATAAACAACAGTCGTTACAACTAGACGGAACTCAGGTGAGGGTAGATTATAGCTTAGGTCACATGCGGTTGGCTTGTTACCTCAGCCGTTACGTGGGACTCAAAGGACGCTTTGGTCATATCAGAATGATTGGCTGTTAGAATTGCCTGAAATCAAATCGCATTGAAGTATAGCAATCGAATCGCTTCGTAGATGCGGTAATCTTTGCCCAGCTTTGCCCAGCGGTCATAAAATGCATTACAAAGCAACCCCAACAACACAAAAATAAACCAGTACTTTTCATTTCAGTCAGAATAACTACTAATTATTCTATCACCTCCACCAAACCCAATCAAACATTAGTACTTGAAAATAGGTAATACAAAATACTTCAGCCAGACCTATTTGATATTACGTACATAAACATTACAAGTCCAGCCCTTATTAATACCAGGTCCCCGCGCACTTAGAACAGTTAACTGGCAATCAGAATACAAATTGCACAGCCATTAAACCCACTACATTAATCAAACAGCAAAACTTGCGAACGGCTAATACAGCCCAGATTATTGTTCCTTGAGGGATCACTCTTCCTTAAACGTGCGTTAATTTTAACGAGGCCTGCTTCCAAAGGACTTAACATGAAGTATTGCTTCCACCTGGGAGCTGAACATCACTCTGGACATATAATTATATATTTTTTTGATAACAATAAGATAGCGGATGGTCCACTATGCTCAAGCTAAGTGGTCATTGCCGCGCTTAGACATCTTTAATTAACTACATACTTTAGTAGTAACTATAGTATGTACGTAGTTTCGTCAACCACAACCAATCAACGATCTACAACCAATGCGTTGTTATCCTGTTGAGTGAGATGGAACACCTCGTTCAGTGCCTCCCTCTTATTGCACCAAGTAAGTGCAAGTAGTAATACGGTTACAGTTTTATTTTAAATTGAGATGAGAGAAAGAAATGAAATCATAAATTTATTCTCCATATTTAATCCAATATTATAAGTCAAAGAATACAATTAATACGTATACACATATCTAAACTATTATGTTTATATTTGATTGATAAAGGTGTATAACATTTATCAATTACATAACCACACACATAAATACACAGGTCTTATTGAAAAATATCGACCAAGACAAATAACGACCAGAACATTACAAAAAAAGGTAAAATTAGCTTGGTTTTCCTTTTGTATACCAGCGAGAAGAAATCAAATAACTAGTCGCGCTTTCCATCAAATACAAATTCGAAGTCAAGTCTGAAAGTAAAAGTTCTGTAATAAACGGATTTAGAGCCAATTTATTCACAAATCCGTCCAAACACGACAAACTGAGTAACACAAACATAACTCAACCGACACGTAGGCACGTATCGAAACTTAGCCAAAGAATCTATAGGCACCACGTGTTTGTTTATATTCAAGATTATTTCATGTAATAACATAGAGATAACGACAAAGCATACAAACATTTTTTATGGTATGATTATGTCGAACCCTCTACCACATGTCATTGGGAGGTTCCAAATGTATTAGGTCATAAGATTATTCAGTCTCGTTTTAGGTCTTTAAATTTTATACAAATGGGTTAATTATGTTCAAAACTAGAATGTCGATATTCACACCTTTATGTATACCTATCTCTAATGTTAGCTTAAGTAAACTGAAGCTAACGAAGCTCGCTAACCTCCACTTTTCTCCTTAGGTATACACCTACAACAAAATACAACGAAACGTCCACACTTAACCTCAGGTGACCAATTTTATTTGTTCTCCCTCTGTGCTGCAGTTAATTGCAGAACACGTTACCTCACTGCAAGACACATATTTATTGTCCGGCTCGAAGGACCAAACACCAACATGCAACATGATACTATAGCATTAAAATATAATCGATCTTATCAAACACGGAAATTTCTGATCAAACACTGCAATATTCAGTGCTAAATGAATGCAACCTAATTGCATCGGATTGTAAGTGGGAGCTATCAGAACTTAGTTGCCAACGGAATAATAAATCTAAGACGAGTCGAGGCAAGTTGCTCGGACCTTAAAGACAAACTCGAGCCAATAGCATTGAAAGCGCCCGGAAACTTGGTACGTTCTGACAAATTGTAAAGGATTAAACTTGTATTAAGCTCTATTTGTTGAAAGCTCCGTGAAGGGGATGAACTACAATCAAATGCATTTGAAGATGACTTCCTTAATAACTTGGGAGCGCAAGTAATACATTCATAGGTATTGAATATCTTCTGCTTCTTGCTACAATACCTTTACGATATAATAATTTAAGGGATTAAATTATTGAGTATTCTTGTGAGTGTAAACTTAAAGAAAAATCATATTGGTAATTGGAAGATATTAGATAATCATGGTTTTGAAAAATTGGGTACGAGCGCGTCTACTAGCTTAACGCCAAATGTAAGTAAACCACGTAGTTATATATTCCCCTTGTTATTCAACAAACAAGGTTAGTCGGTCTGTTTGCGATAGAAATATACACAGTGTGCAGTAAGTAGCACTGTTAGTGAACTCTCAACTGTAACAAGCTACAGCGGTTATTTTCCTAACAGAATCAAAAATCTGAGCTCGGGTCACGGGGAAAGTTGCCGGGGCTAAGACAAACTCGGGGAAAATAGCATTGAAAGTTCCGGCCAACTTTAAAGTACGTTTGGAAGAACCTATTTGTAGAAATCATGGCTGCCGAGAGGGCTTCAACTAAGTAGGTGAAGCTGTGTGAAGTAAACTGCATACACACACTTTCTTTCATTTCATCGTAGATGAGTATTTATCTGTAATACTTCTAGAATTAAATAAAAATCTATGAAATGTACATCGTTCAGGGAATAAACGAAACTTTTGGACAAAAAATCTATGAAAATGTC
>DWGW01000283.1:0-16627 GCA_018247775.1 Udranomia orcinus
CATGTTGACAACTTCAACAGGTTGCGGTTATTTTGTTGAAACGAATGTAGCACAAATACTACCTAATATATGATACAGACGGCACTTGATCAATTATTTACCTAGTGTAATTTAATTTACTACACGTAGGTATGTACCAACACGTCGCGTAAATTATTTTAAAAATATTATTAACCAATACACTAAATAACGTAGATTTAATGTTGTCGTCATTCTTAATATCTAATTATGAGCTAGAAATAAAAAGTCAACGCAATAAGTTCATGAACATCTTGTTTTTTCATACTACTATAGGTCCAATAGATAATCATACAAAAAAATCGGTTCAAGTTATTTTTTGCTCGTAATAACCGCCCAAATATCGGCTGCGCAATTTTCATAACAGTCGATGCGCGTCACGTAACAGATTCATAAGTTAAAAAATCCACCAGGCAGCGGTTTCGGTGTCTGTAAAGGCTAGCGGCCCTGGTCGGGGCTGGCGGGGGCGAGCGCGCGACGCACAGGTCACAAGCGGTCACTGGCCGACCCAACAGCCACAGGAACAAAGGAATAAAAAACATGGCCTGCCTCCAACGCGAGTCCAAATGACACGGGTAGTCACAATGAAATGTAGTTACACATATTACTTAAAATAACATATCGTAAACCTTGCATTACTGATGAATTCCCTGCTCCACCAAACCATAGTGCCATAATAATGCCACATTATCGGTTTTTACTCCACCAGTTTTTTGTGATTATGACATATCAACCCATTACTGTCCAATGTCAGATTAAGTTACAACATACCACTTTGACCATATAAGGTCACATACTTTTAAAACATTTTAGTGAAACTCCTATGTAATGAAAAATCATATTCTCACAAATTTTCCCCAACATCAACAAATACAGATGTTCACGTAAACGTCGAGTAGATATTATTATCTACTGTAACGCTTTGAATAAGTGAAGTATTTTAATTTCATTCTATACAAAGTTACCTCAATATTGCCTGTTGAATAACTTGCAAAATAAACCGACCACTCAATTAAGTTTTTCTACCGCATTCCAACTGTGATCACTGATGCAAGCCACTACTACCTTAACGTGTAATTGGAAGTTATTAGATTAAGATACGTATTCGGCCGCAAAAATTAATTTTAAATTGCACATTGAAGTTTGTTAGACAGTTGAAATAGGTACCTAGGTATTGTGAGTTGCAAAACTACGGGCAAATATTTTTAATTGCATTGCTTGTGTCAGGGTTGTCTCGTATCCATGCATCTTGTAGGTCGATTTGTCTTTCAGTAACATAACATTTGCGTCAGATCACACTAACTTTTAGAAATGAAAATAAACCTTCTAACCTTTTGCACAAATTGTCTTGAACTTTGATGTGAGAGGGATGACCCTGACTTATGAACGTTCCTAAGTTATATGTTGTAAATCTAAGTACACAATTACTAAATAAACTTAGATACATTATCTAATATCTTAAATATTATGTACATTTTAATACAAACAGTGTCTTTCTAATGCTTGACATGGTTTTAACCCTTGAAAGTAATGTAAATACCTCTACTTACATATTTTTAAGCTGGCAGTTGAAGCAACCAAGGTATTCGTAAAGCTTATTGTACCAGTAATAAATATAGAAAAAACCGGCCAAGTGCGAGTCGCTCCCGTTTTATCCCTTGGGTACGGAACCCTAAAAAAAGCATAGTTCATTGCATCCGTCCAATTTCACGTTGTCCTACATACCTAAAGTTGCTACTTCTGAGGAGTTTTGAACTTTATATTTATAATTGTCTCTATCATTGATATGATAGCTCTGGTTATTCGATTAAAAATAATCATCAATCATTGGTTCCAACTCACCTAACCTATTCAGTTAAATCTGTATTACGCAATAAGAAATTATTAAGAAAAACTTAATCAATATTATGTTTTGTATAAGAACTTATCCAGTCTTAATTTGATAAGAACAAAAATATTCGTTTTGCGCAATCAGTGTTTTTAACACCTCCAGCTATTTTGTAATCAATAATGGATTAGATACTAATTATAGTTGCTACTGACTTTTAGGTATACATTTTAAGATTGTTCATGGTAAATTGCTAAAGAGAATTGATATTATTATAACTTGAAAATTGCATTAAAATAATATGTTTTTATAAATAAACTTACAGGTAAACTTTTTTAAAGATGTCATACTGTTTTGGTTAAATAGATAATTAATAAGTTTATTCATATTGAAAAATGGATGATTATCTGTCTGTTGCGAGGCTGAAAAGTTTAGCGACTCTAGAAAAATCCGTCCACTTTACGAAGATACTCAATATTACAGTTTTCTTCGGATTTCATTCAGATTATTGTCGGAAAATAATATGCCCTACTTATGGAACAGACCTTTTCTTCATGGTCTTCAAAATACTAATTTCGAAACAGGATTTTCGATGTTTGGATGAATTTTGATACAGATTTTTACCTAAGTTCATAACAATTTTTAGATGCCTAAATCAACGTGAAGATTCAATCAATAGTTATAAAAATTTGTAATAAAAAATGTACAGTTTATTTACTATAAACAAAAAAAGATTATTCAGCCAGTTATATTGTTCTTGAGCGCCACTATCTAAACGGCGAAATTCCACGTCGTTTCTATGCACTCAGCATAATAAACAGTTCTAAGAAGTAACTGAGACGGTGTGTAGGGATAATAAATTATGTTACTGGTGATTCAGACTTTCGAACTTTTCCTGTATCTGTTTCGATCTTACTTTAAAAGTTGTAATTAATCTCGAATAACTTACAGGTGACATTCGGATGCTTA
Organism: Udranomia orcinus; assembly: GCA_018247775.1. Lineage (NCBI taxonomy): Eukaryota > Metazoa > Arthropoda > Insecta > Lepidoptera > Hesperiidae > Udranomia > Udranomia orcinus. The sequence continues at coordinate 2,816 of DWGW01000283.1, forward strand.
CCGATTTCCTATTGTGTGACTCTCAAATGCAATACTTACAAAAAATGTAATAAGTGTAAAGAAATCACGGTGATGGAGGATAATCAATTTGAACCTCAGTTCATCTTAATTGTTTTAGTTGCCTATAAACTTTTCCACTGACGCAAGTGTCTAACTACTTTTCCTATGACTATGAATACAAATTGCACTAGACGTAGTCAGTTATTTTATATACTGAACATCCTTAAAAGGTACAAAGCATACAGTTATAAATGTAAGAGTTACTTCTATAACTTTTTTCAATATCTCGTTTTAAGGTTAATAAATTGCCCTTGACGACATTTCACTGATATTTTATATGGGAATGCAAGATCTCTCGTGGAAGCCTGGTAGCGCGATCGCCTTGGGCACGCTTCCTGGTGGCGTGCGCCTGCGCAAGGCGGGTCTAGTCGCGCCAGTGAAGGGGACAAACGAAGTTGATCTATGCCTTTGTTCAAAATAAAAAGAGAAATGTTGCAGAACTGGTCCTCGACCTTCTGAATCAAAATAATAAACATAACAAGTATTTCCTACCTCTATTTCATTTCTTTACTCTATGTTTTATGTCCATATTACGGGAAATTTGGCTCGCCATTTAATCAGAAACCAAAAATAAAAACGCAGTCTAAGTATTATAGCATAGTAATTATCTTGATATTATTTGTACCTTTTCACAGTGAAAAAATAATAGAAATGAAGAGCATACCTACGTAATAAATATATACTAATGATATGAAGATGGACAGTTTGTTTCCTTTGTTGAACACGCTAATTTCAGGAACTGGTTAGAATTGAAAAATTATTATTTTGTCGCAATATACTAGTTCTTGGTCAGCCTTAAATATCGATAAACCTTACTCGTAAGTCGGAAGAAAAAGCGCTATCGAATTCTGCTGAATCTACTAATAATAATAATGAATAATAGTATGCTCTTAGTAAGATTTTTTAAATTATACGTGTGAATCCGCGTAGCACAGCTAGTATTTAATACTCTTGAAGTCCCTTGTTTTGCGTACCTATATTAGTTAACTTTAAACAATAATAAGTTAATGGAAAAAATTTAAGACAAACTCATAATATCGCCAGAAGGCGATTTGATAGGTACATATGCGTAAGGATGTTTGTATGCAGAAGGTTTAAATGTCCACACTTGAGTAAACATATATAATTATTATTGAGCAATGTGAATTTTTAAATGATACAATAACATTTTATTTTAATGCAAAAAAAATATAAGGATATTCGAACCCATAGTTTAGAAACCAAAATTAAATAGGGACCACAAAATGAGTAAAAACTATTTAGAAGTTAGTCATAGGTTAAAGTAATTAAGTACATTTGAAGAAATAAACAAAAAAACATCAAAATCATATATTGATATTTTACTGAATTCGCGATGGATCCAGTTGGATTGTCCTGAATCTTTGCATTGCGGTAGAAGTGATTTAATTAATTCACCCGCGTAAAATCACGCTTATCTTAATCTTTTCCAAACTCATTTCGATGGTTTTTGTTAATTTCCAAATGTACGTAATTACTTAAACCGAAACCAATAAATAAAATCAGCTTTGTTAGCAAATAGTTGTGAGGTAATTTGCGAAGTTGTTTGACGAGCTGCCAAACAGGTTCGGACAGACCTCTGATTTTAAAATATAATCGAGATCGAAAGTTCATCGTGACATTTTAATTCGGTTTTATATTCTAAAAAGGTAATACTAGCATACTAAAAACAACATCAGGTTTTATAATATTGTGTTTCGAGATATGACTTTTTGTCCTAATAATTTGGTTTGGTCAAGCTAGCATTCGATGCTGCTTTTCAGAGACATTGATTTTTTCATTAGAAGAGATTTTTATGTAGGCTATAATAGTGGAGTGGTTATGAACTTGAAAAATACGAATTTGAACCAAATGCAAAATCTTTACTTTTTTTTACTTATCGTAAATTTATAACACTTGTGCTTTAGAAATAATATATATTTAAGGATTATATTAAACTAGAAGAATAAGAATTAGTACTTGACGATCATCTTTCATCTAATATCGAATATTGTGAGGAAACCTTTACACTGAGCCGACGTACTCAATTCCTAAATTTACATTACATAAAGTTTGACATATACAAAATAAACGAATGGAAGCTTTAATCTGTTGTATATTTTATTCAATTAGGTGCCTAAATTGAGTGGGCAAAATGGTAAAAGTCAAGATTCAAGGTGAACCAGTGACGGGGTGCGTCCGGTACCACGCGACAAGCTGGTATAATTACATTCTGTTCTTTGAATTTTGATTAATTCTAGCGCTAGCAGGCATTTTTTAGAATATCTTTTGCCGCGGAAGACACTTCTTTATCTGTTGTCTATAAATCGTATACTTCTTACATGCCCATCTTTCGGCTATGTGTAGAGATTAAAATTAACTATCTATAGTGGGCTTGTTACAACAAATTTAAACAATGGTATTCAGCTCACACATAAGACGCAAAACCAATAATCGATATGATCGTTTAGTTTAAAGCCTTTGTATTAGAATGCCTTATCCTGTGACACTTTGACATTAAGGCTGGAGTAGTGCCGGTTCTGATATAATAGAGATTTCTAAAAGTTACTAAATATTATGAATAATACTAGTGATGATTATGGCATGATAAGCGTTTTAAGAATAAAAACGATTGTCATCCATCTTTTCGAGTAACTATGCATTCCGTCGTCACTCGGGACAGAAATCTTCATGAGTTTTGGACAAAGACATACTATATACGATATCTAAGTGAAAGCCTGTTGTCGGACTATCCCTAGATTTTCGGTTTTGAGTTTTTGATGATGTGTCTGGCTTTGGTTAAGGTATCATATATAATAAATAAATTGAAAAGTAAAACCTAGTTGGTAATTTATAAAAGTAAAAGTTAAGGTGGTCTCTTAATGTGATACAGTGCTATTGTGTTTATTTTATTATTTATTTGCTATTGTTTTATTTGCTATAGTAGACATTACCATCATCATGAGTGATGTCTACTGCTGCGTTCCACTCACTTAGATGTCACTACTGCAGTTTCTTCCGCTCTTTGTACTCGTGGATTTAATTTCCATCCAATCCTGTTCCAATCATAGAATCAAGTGGACACTTATTCCAAGTGACCTATGAAAGTCAGTTGTCGTAGATGCAAATAATAACGTCATTAATGATGTTTCCGCCAAGACCATGACGACATCATCATTTTGTAAAACACCTAAGTTGAGTTTTTTAAAGATTTAGCGTTGTGAGGGGTTGCTAGAACGCAGGATACATATGTGTATTGCCTATGCATTAAACAGCGGAGAAGGTCATAAACTCCCGGGGAACGGAGGAGTTCATAATTCTCCTCAATATCTCACTTGAAAATTTCCTTGGTAAAGGGGAAATCCTCGCTACCCAAATTCCCCACGCCACATACTCTTTATCACCGTAGGTTGGAACCGTAAATCGTAGGAAGTCAAACGTCTGGTCTGAATTGTCTATGCATGTTGATTTGATTAACTTGACATTGACTAACGTCAATAATTAGACACCAATTTTGCATTATTTTTTTGGAACAAACTACTTAATTTCAAGTAGTGTCCAATCGTTATCGTTTGAAATATTAAAATATAAACAAATTGTAATGAATTCCACAAGTGACGAACTCAGTGAAGATTTGTTTGAATACATCAGAGTTAGCGAAGATGAAGATGATAATAGCGCTATTGAAATACCATTTGAACAAGATGGAACGTTACTGTTATCAACGCTGGTAGCACAATTTCCCGGAGCCTGTGGTCTTAAATATCGCCACCCTGATAGCAAAGCTATCAGAGGAATTCGGCTTAGCGATGGAAAACTTCATCCACCAAACGAAACGGGATGGGGAAAACAGTTATACATATGCGTTTTCCCTAAAGAAAACAAGAGAAAGATGGAAGATATTTGCACAGAAAATAATTCAGCGGCAAAAACTAAACGGTTAGAGAAGAAGCTTACATGTTCCGATTTGATATGTCTGGGTTTACCTTGGAAATCATCAGAAGAATCAATAAAGCAATATTTCGAACAGTTCGGTGAAGTAGTGATGGTTCAGCTAAAACGGGATAAGAACGGTGTCTTTAAGGGGTTCGGATTTGTACGTTTTGCTACATATGCTTCTCAGATGAGAGCACTTGCTCAGAGGCACAATATTGACGGCCGCTGGGTGGATGTTCGTATTCCAAACTCTAAAGAAGGCGTAGTTCCGCAAATGCCATGCAAAGTATTCGTAGGAAGATGTACAGAAGACATAACAACTGATGATCTCAGGGACTACTTTTCGAAATTTGGTGAAGTGACAGATGTTTTCGTCCCTCGTCCATTTAGAGCCTTCGGGTTTGTTACCTTCCTAGATCCAGAAGTAGCTCAGAGTTTGTGCGGAGAGGACCATGTGATTAAAGGGGCGTCTGTGTCAGTTTCAAGTGCTGCACCTAAAATGAAAAACAAGTCCAATCCAAATTGGAAAGATGATTCTTACAACAACTCAAACAATTGGGAAGGCAACCGTTCTGGCCCTTCCAGTGGGTCCAGCAACGTTGGAGGCAATCACAATATAGATTCTCTCAACATGCAGAATTTAGGTATAAATCCTAATGGGGGACCATCACCTAACTTTAATTTACCCATAAGTCTAGTTGCCGCTGCACTTAATCAAGCAGGATGGGGTGGATTCTTAGGTGGACCCAATAATCCAGGTCCTAATAATTGGCAAGGGGGCCCACCACAAGGTAGCAACACAGGAAAGAATTGGAATGGTAATTCTAATTGGGGACCAAATGGTCACCCTCCTACCTGGAACCAAGGTAATCAGGGTAATGGTGGTTGGAATGGCAAAAATGGAAATTGGAATCAAGGAAATAATTGGTCAGGAGCACAGGGAGGAAACTGGGGTGGTGGCAATAATTCGGGGAGTGGATGGAATAACAATAAACCCCAGACATGAGGTGAGAAATGTTTGGTGTACCAGAGACTGAAGCAGTATATAGTACATTATTTTATTATATAGGCTTTTAACTAAACATTTATTTAGTTTTTTCTTTACAAAGTAATTATTTGTGTAGCGATAGGATTATTAATTCCTTCTTTGTTTCCTTAAAGATTAAATAAAGACAAGATGATTGTTTCAGATAGATGTAAGCTGACTAATGTGTGTTTTAATGTGTTGTGGTGTGAAGAGTGATAAATAAAATGTATGTATTCTGAGATGGATGTTTCAATTTAGATGAGCTGGAGTGTCTTTCTTTTGTTTAATTGAAGAGTGATTTTGGATTGTACTTTTGGATTGATTTCAATGTTGATTGAGCAATATTGAATGAGTCTTGTAAGAGTGTAATATGTACAAATCCTTTTCTAAAGGCAATTTGCATTTTTCTAAAATTGCCTATGAATATATTTTTTTTATGAAATCTTAGTTACAATTTAATAACAGAAGAATTGAGTGTGAGTAATTCTGATAGAGTATGAAGCAACAAGTAGTTATGCAAGTAGAAAGAAGATCGGGGATCAGATGCAGTGGTGCCAGTATGTAAGTCTTGGATGTCGTGGCTGCAAGAAGAGTGCTTAGTCCATACAAGCAGTTCTGTGACACCTAAGGAGCAACATCAATGTGGTGAGTGAGTTAAGATGTAATGGTGTGGTCTGAGGTGCAAAAAAGGTTGTGGTAGACAAAAGAATAAGAAAAAGCAGATAAAATGGTTATGGTTGTGGTAATAACTTAAGTGAAAATTGTTTCATGACAGTATTGGTAACAGTGTGTACAGATAGTGTGATTAATTATAGAAAATTACAGGTGTGCTGTAGCCATGAGGCCATCATGGAAAAAATTGTTATGCCCCTGCAAAAGAAAGCATCAGTTATTATGCAGGTATTTTGTAGGTAAACTTGTTTTTCATAAATTTACTTCTAATCAAGAAAGCTGCTAAGTTGAAAAATATATAGACAGATAACTTGAATCAATAACTGGGAGATTAATTACCCACTGACTCGTAATTCATCACAGAATATTACAAAAAAAAAAAACATTTCCAACTGGGACAAAAATTTCCTTGTAACCAAAGTACTATTTCTTACTCATAAGAGTGATAAATTGTTTAAAATAAATATTTAATTTTTAATAACACCTACAAAGTTATGATTGAATAAAGTGATTAAAGATAAGGCATATAAAAACAATGTCCAGATCATATATATAAATTTAAGTTGTTCTGTTTCACTTAGAATAGAACCTAGGCTTCTTAAAAATGAATATATCTATTATAAATGTCAATTTATGGTTTTGTTTACTTTATATTTTGAATAACTATGAAAATCTAAGACTGTGATATACAGCTATATATTTGTATTTACAGATTCGAAGGAGAACAGGGAACATGGGGAAGAAAAAAAAAAGTACAAACAGTATTTACTGAATAAACTTTATATTTACACACAAATGTTTTATTAATTATAGAAAGAAATCACAACAAAATCTTTAATGTTTGCCACAAGTGTCAAATGAATTTTAACAATCATTTGTTAAAAAGAATTGTTTGTACGGATAACTTAACACTTATGGCATATCACAGCAAGCATGTACAAAAATAATCATTTACTTAACAATTCACATTCTTCATTTATTCATTCACTCGTATTGTTGAAGGTAGAAAAGAACTGTATTAATAAGTAGATATCATTTTTCAATTATAAAAAAAACACAGACGGTCATTGCTGGTAGACTACATCAATCCTCAACCTGTACGACACTAAAACACAGTAAGTTAAAAAATTAAATTGATATGATTTTTAGCCGCTAAAGAACGGACGGATACGCTCATGCAAGGCATATTCGACTGACTTAATTTTTAATAATCAGTAATACAATAAAAATATTATTAATAATATGTGACTAACGTGAATGAATCACTCACTATTCATTTTAAAACTATTTTGATCAAAATTGGTAAGTTTTTATGTAGAAAATAATTATATTTTGTGTAGTGTAAGATATATTAAGCCCAACAATACGAAATATGCTGAGGATGATTGATGCAGGAAGCCTGGTCGACTAAATGATAGATAATCAACGAATATATTTTGCTTAGGACTTATTTCAATAATATTTAGAAAATAATTTCAAATTACTAAGAATACAACTGAAATCTATGTATTTCATTCAGTATTTAGACTTTTTTTTTTTCATTTTTTATTAAGAATGTATGTAACATTATTTTTTGAAGTTTTATTTCGTAACACTATTACTACGATTTTGTGTATGCCTATTTCGACCTAAAGGTGACTTTTGACACCTTTGCGTTTAATTGCAAATAATCTTTAACTTAGCGAACTTTTAGTCTCATATATAAAAATTAAATCTTTGTATCAAAATCCAGAAACAAATACAAAAAAGTAATTGTGGAAAAATTTTTACACTTAGAGAATAATGGTAAGATAAAACTTGAAAAGTGTGGGTTGATATAGTGTTAAATATTTGGGCTTTGTCAAGAATGAAATAAAATTATTACGATATCTTTATTTAATACAAAGATTTTTTAAAAAACAATTTTAAAGCAAACGTATTCTGTGACATCACTTTGTTTTTGCTTTCGATCTATTTCATGTTTTTCCCTCATCACATTAAATACATTGTTAATAAAATAATTGACGAAGGCGAAGTCGCGGGTGGTAAAATGTGAGATGAGTCATTCTTGCGCGGATGCTAAATTTATGAACGTTAAGGTAAAACAACTATTATATTGATGGTTTTTCTTGCGATACAAGTATATTTAAATATAAATTGCAAAGCATCGAAACCTGGCTACAAATTTTTGCTTAAGTATATGCATAAGTTTAATTCGATAGTTTCTTTTTACCTCCAGTTTGCAGGATTGGTAAAAGATGGTATTTATCTTATTCAAGATCAAATCTTTTGATCACTTACTTAGTTTACCGCCGTGGCTATTAATAGTTTTATATAGTAACCACAGCTTGGACACACGTAACAAATACATTGAATTGCTCGCTTAATTAATATAACAACAATGCATTATGTTAACTTACATTATCATAAGAATTTTATAACTTATCCAAGATCTATTTACCATGAAACCAATATCAATGAGGTCTTACAGTCGATAGTGGCCTCTTATTAAATAATATGTTTTATGCCCGTTTTTACCAGCATTAGGAAATTCCTTAAACGTAATGTATTCAAAGTATTTAGTAGTTACACCTTGCAAGGATTCCCGTTCTTGCTGAAGTTAGGAAAAAATTCAAGTGGAAGACTTGAGTTTGAAGAATGAGTTTAATATCAGAACAATTAGGCGCATCTGAGAACTAATATTAATTTTCTTAATGTAAAGTAAACTAATATTATCCGCAACAGACTGAAGATCGCAAAATTAGCTTTATGTAAAAGAAATATAGTACTTAATTTATAACGAACTAATAAAGTTCGATTTAACGACAAAAACGTTGGACTACAGCGTTTAAATGTAAACATTATATGCAAACCGAGAAATCAGTGCCAATGCTTAAACATAAATAGTATGCTGAGAATCGTTTGCATTGTGCAACGCCATGAAACTACTATTTTAATAGGTACCTATGTATAATTTATATACAGAGACATATCATATGTAAACATAAATAGTGTGTAAAATTTCATCACATCTAAATTTTATTGTCAGCTGATATTTGACATTCTATGACCTAGAACCTCATGACCAGTTATCTGATCTCAGTGATCTTACAACGAAACTATCTAATAAATAGCCGATGTCGTATGAGTTGAGGCGTAAAGTTGGCGATATGCAATATACATAGTTAAGATGAACATTATACGATGATATATTTACTAGGTACACACCTAATATTATATTATATAATTTCGTTATGTAGGTACTGACTATAAGACATCGCGACGGTTGAACAATTATCGAGATTGATCTGAAGAAATCGAATAAAGATTTTAGGAATTGTTGCTAACCTCCTCTCCCTGTTAATTGTGTTTGGAGCATAATAATCTGGTAGAACGGTGGTCTCCCTTTATTTGTTGTATATTCGAGATACATACAGACAGATAGGTAAATTTGATCGTCTAGAATTCATTCGCGTTTCGAAAATGTAAGGAAACTTGTACATCGAAGAATTAGAAGCTGATCTTCTAACTCTTCGCTGTAGAGACTTTAGGGATACCCATTTTACGCGATGTATGATCATTGAGAGAATTCTAGGTTAAAGGTTAAAAGGCAACATTGCCCAACTGGAAGATATACCTATAACTAAAAAATTGGGAGCGAAAATAACTACAATGACGTGAACATTCAGTATCTTCTTATATAATTAAAGCGATGTGTGAATGTTGTTATAATATATCAATATATATCTATGGCCACGCCTCTAATAAACGCACTAAGCGTTAATGTAAACAAAATAATTATTTTGTTTTCTTCTTATATGACTAAAATTCTTAATGATACGACTGCCACTTTCTCGTCATCGCTTCGTAGCTACACGTTCTAATGAAATATTTTTCCACACCATATAGACAAAATCCGCATTAATGAACCTGCTATATACAATGATAACGGAGATCATAAGAATCTGTGGTACATAAAACAAATACATACGTAATATTATAGACACGTCATTAAATATGTAATATCATTCACTCGAAACATTTAAACTATAAGAAATAAAACATAAATCTTCTATTTGCCAAAATATATAACCAAAGAATGACACAGAGTTAACAAAAATACTGCTCGTAATAAAATTATAAATGCCATTTTAACATTATCTATTACATAGAACTAATAGTGGCCGAGACAATAATTTACATTTAATCTTATTTTTTTTTGTATTCCTTGTAACACATTAACACCGGAAATGACTAAATGTTTCTTTCATACTCCCAACACGAGTATTCATCTAAACATAATTAGTTATAATATAGAGTACAAAAGTTCTTTTTTAATAGAACAGATAATATTTCGTTAATACTAACCTTAAATGTAGTCGGTGGTGGTTGATTTGCTTTAAGGCAACTATTGGTTGAGGTTAAACTTGTGTATCTAGTCAGTGCAATTAGGAAGACATAATAGTCATCAACCCATATACAGTGCCATTGCTAGGCATAAGTCTTATAAGAGAATAAAAAGCTATATCATAATCCACAATGCCCACCACGAGTAGAGAAAAAAATTAAAAAAGGGACAATTATAAAATTAAGATAAAACTACTTTGCAATCTATAGTTGAAAGTACACCAAAGAAATTGATCAAGGACAATACTTTTTGTACCTTGATTATCTATCTTGTACGAGTATTTTTACTCTAAATTATAAAAAAAAAATTTATTTCCATATGGTTGTGGGGTTCTATAAAATTATAAAATAGTGTCAGGGTACCTAAATGTTATCTTTCTGAATTACTATGTTATATTTCTAAATGTTTTTTGAAAATAAGACTTATGCCTGCTTTTGGGATACTATATTACATAAGTGGGTTATAGCTGAAGCTTAGAGCTCCTATCGTGATACCAAAATGGCAATAATAAATATGGTTAAAAAATGTACTTGTATAATTTTTTCTTTTTAATTTAAAATACCTATTGAATGGAACGGGTATGGATTGTCATAAAAACCTAACATAGTAAAACACCAATAATTTTATATTTAGATTATTAGTATATGGTTCTGGCCAGAAAGTTTTGTTTGTTTTAAGTAGATACAGTTATGGCTTAGATGTATGCATTAATTAACTATTTTATGTTCAAGCTAAGTTTAAGATAAAGTTCGGTATGAGTTAATTCTTAATTGCACCATACAGGCATTGAGTAGGTATTTTAATATCAGTCACTATAATTTTATTGAGAAAAGCCTATTAATAGAGAGATAATATTATTAAACTTTGAGTTTTTTCGCAGGTCTAAGCTCATTCAGTGTTACTTGCCGCTTTGTTGTCGTCCGTCGGAGCTGCATGCGTCCATTCAACTCTGCATCTACCTTCTGAGCTAATTCGAAGTCGTTCTTCTGCTGTTGAATTATCTTCTCAATTCTAAGTTGTTCACGTAAGATATTCTTAACATCACAATTATCCAGTGGACTAGACAAATTTTTTACAACTAAATTTACCTTATTATTGTTAATTGATTCTTCTAATATAGGTGAACCGGAGCTCTCCTTTTTGGCATTGAGTTTTTTGGAATCACTTCTTAAATATGGCTTTCGTTCAGAGGAAACTTTACGGTTATTATTTTTCTTTTTGGGTGTCACCTCACTCTCTTCTTTACAAATGCTCCCCATCGACCTGGTGCGTCGCAAGCTCACTTCAGATTTTACGTCAGTCATGAGTCCAACACTTTGCTTATTTCTAGTGCAGTTATTTTTCTTTCCTGGTGATGTAGGCGTTACTACAGTAGGGCTAGATTTTTTTACTTTAGATTTTGTAACAGATTTTGATGAAATTTCCTGTAATTAAACAACATTTACATTAACATTTATATATGAGATATTCATTAATTATATCATTTCAGATTGTGAATTATATTAATTTTTTTATTAAAATCTATACACATAGGACACTTAGATTTTTTTCTACCTATAATAAAGCTTATGAAAACTACAGTAGATGATGTTGTTATCAAGGGTCATAAATGTTTTATTTAAATCTCCTAATAACATGATAATTTTAAAATTAACAAGTAAGCAGTAATAATATTTTTTTAATGAAAAAACCCATGTGGTGGCTTTATTGATTTTAGATTATGAATGGTAACCACTTATAGATGTTACAAAATTGTTTTAGTCAATCACAATTTTCAAGAACAAAAATAATATGGTGCTCAATCATTGTGGTACTTACTTTGTTAACCCTTAGTATACTAAGGGCTATAACAAATGCGGAGGGCAGCTTTTCTGCTAGAGACGTGTTACGGAGTTGACATAAACCGTCAATATACTGATCACGACTTGGCGGTTCTTCTTTTACAGGACTTTTCTTATCCTTCTCCAACTTAATGCCAGGCACCCTCAAAGGCAAGGATTTGCTAGTGTTAAAACTGCAATGAAGAACATACAATTGTAAATTATAGTATGGTAAATGAATTAGTTTTAAGAATATATTACAGTAAATACACTTATTATAATATGCGCAGCTCTCATGGCTCATTTAGATCACATTAAAAGAGAGAAACTTCAAAGATGCCAAAACTTATATACAATTTTCCATCTCATTATTAAATACTAGAGGATTATTTTCTATTTCCCTTGCTTATTGAACTTCTATAGTAACTATGTATTCTAAATGTCGAACCAATCGAATGTATAGTTTTAAGGGAATCTCAGGCAGTCAGTCAGTGGTGAATTGCTTAATATGAAACGGTTCACTAACCTTGTGGGTGTTGTCCCTTCTATTGGTTTGAAATAACACAATTCTTGTCTCATAGAATCAACACTGCCTGTTTCCAAACTCCTATTTTCTGTTTCGCTGGTCTTGTGTTGCAAAATACCAGAACATGGTAAGGGTAAAGAAACCACAAGTGATTGCATCATATTCTTTGTTTTTACTACGTTTCTGTTCACTGTGCCAATTGTTTCCTTGTTAGTTGTTGTAACTTCAGACTAAAATAAAAAGAGTATATTATAAAATCTTAAAAAAAAATATTTCAAACTCTATATAAATAATAATTTTCCTTTACAATAAATATAATTTGTACAAATTGCTTAAAAAGGTAATTCACTTTTTAGGACACCTAATAAATTAATATTAAATTTTGAAACTGATAAAACTTACTAATTCTTACCTTTGTTTTTATACTTTTTCCATTTTCTTTATTCCAAACTCCCGATCCATTCTTAACTTTTTTGTCTAGAAAATTTTTGAGCAATTTTCCATAAGTTGGAGTAATTTCAGGCGAGTGTAAATTATTACATTTTACTGAAGTTACTTTAGTGGATGCAGAACTCTCAGAACTGGTAGTGCTATCATCAATTACAATTGGACTCCTAAAAATGAGTAAAAAAATATTCTTTTATAATTTTCTGCAATAGGAGTCACTTTATACAAAGATCAGCCTTAATGGTCAATTCATGCTAATTGGTAATTATTTTGTATCTAAATGAACTAGGATAATTGGTTAATTTTATTAAAATGTACACCAAGCAGTGTAGACTTGAATATAAATTATTTTTTTAATAAACGTAGCAAACAACCACTTGGATGTACAAATAAGCATGGTTGACACTAAACGCACATACATTTGTTCATGGACTCTAAATAGAACAGAAATCTAAAGTTAACCATTGCTTTGCCAAAAAGATAAGATGAAATGAAAAATTTTATCTGTTAGGGCAACCATAACCATGTATAAACAATAACGAATGATATATTCATATATATAAGCTATCTAAGATTATGTTTAACTAGATTTTAAGCACTTAAATTCTCTAATACCAGAAAATTTAATTATACACAGGACTTACTCAGTTGCAGGAGGAACAGGAGTAAATATTTTGGATATATAACCATCTATTTTAGTCGGCTTCAATTTTTGTATCACTGTGGAGCTTGGTTTGCTCTGATCTTGAGTTTCTGATGAGCTAGTACTGACCAATGCCTCTTTCTGAAGTTTAAGAGCTAACATTTCATCCTGTTTCAGACGCTCTTCATACTGCTTATGTGCTTCATCTTCTTCTTTTTGAAGTTTTCTAAAATTATATGCATATTATATAATTATTTATTACTAGTAATTGTTAACATTATATAGTATTTTTTCTTT
>DWGW01000284.1:0-16622 GCA_018247775.1 Udranomia orcinus
CACCTCGTCCCGTCCGTGCCCGCGAATGACACTTTGTGCAAGCAAATACACGCACGACAGGTGACCGTCGTATACAAGGGTAACAGTTTTTATATGATCGCATGGAGATAAACAAGACGGTATACGCAGGTAGATTTAGTTGTTAAACAACGAATGAAAATTTCAAAAGCAATTGAAAGTATTCAAAATTGCAAATTATAATCAGTTCGTAGGGTAATTTGTATGATACATCGGTTTAATTAAATATGCATTGAAATATATTGAATGAATCTTAAAAGTAAACTTATTTGTAACGATGTAAAAAAACAAATCATCAATTGAATTTGATTTTCAGTATTCTCCATGTAGTATCGATCAACATTTTAAATCTCCCGTTCCTACGACCAAGCATGTAGACCCCTTCGTTATCTCTCGTATACAACAGAATACGTCCAAGCGTAAATGTCGGTTCAGTTCGGTGGAGTGTGGCCAGCGCGCCGCAGCAGCACAGCAGCAGCGACCGTAGGGTGCCTTTAACTGTTGATATGTTTGTGTTACGGGACCAATCTTATTAACTGACCGGTGTACGGAGTGTTTTGATGTTTGGGAGACTGTGGATTTTGTTGACGAGCTCTGATACTTGTAAAAGTGTATATAGAGGCCTATAGATAGAACACTATGTAATGAGATCTTCTCAGATCGATACTAAACTAACGTAAATATATGTTTTAAGTAGGGTTCGATTGAAAAACTAATCTATTGAAGTGATAAGAAATTTGCCACAGTAACAAAAACATTTATTTATTTTTTTATCAACATAATAATTTAATTTTTACATTTTCTAGAGTAATTATTGTTTAACAAACTTTCTTTCACCTTCTTATTTCGTCTGCTTAGTGGCAACAATGGCCTATTAATTTTTAACACACACTTTATCCATTAGCAGGACTTGAGTTTTTTTTAACATAAATTTCATATAAAGAATACCAACATCACAATACGCTCGCGAACACAACCCACAGTCTCCCGTAATGATAATTTTAATATTTATAATCTAATATTGTTGATCAACACTATATCAAATTGTTTGAGCTTCGAAGATTGGCCTAAATTTTATTCTAATATTAATGAATTAATTGTAAGTTTTAAATGTATTTAAGGAGTTGTTATTCTCAAGTATTCTAAGTGGTCGAAGGTCAGTTAATAATATTAGTATCCAACATTGTTCTTGCTAAGGATGTCCTTATTTTACTGTAACTACTGTCATTGCATAGCAAAAAAATTCAAACAAGTGAATGTACTGTTGCGTGAGTACTTGTCCATTTTCAATAGCGCTAGGAGACTCCTAAAAAGAAATCCTTAAATATTGAAAAAATATTATCTTAAAGCGGAAAATTAAAAAAATGCTAACATTACAAGACGCCTACAGGTAAATTCTACGTTTACGCAACGCAAAAGTACGTTTTTAAAAACACTAGAAGACACGCCAAAATGTAAAACATGAGAGTTGCGGTCGTTGAATCGCATTTAGGCGTCTCCTAACCGTTGTGGAAACGGACAATAGTGACTTTTCAATAATATTATTTTAGTTTTCGTTACAGTAGATTTTTAGTTCCGTGGTTGTTCAGTTGTAATAATAATTTGAATATGTTCTTAAGAGTAGGTATTTTTATGTTATTCACAATTAATATTTAGTTTCAAGTGGTTGACTTAAAAATCTTGCAACAAGTATTTGATATTATAGAATTAAAAAAGCAGCTTTTTAAAAATGAGTAATTTTTTAAATTATATAATGTAATCTATAGCAGTGATCTATAGAGTGTATCGTTCTATATGAATTCCCATACAAACACTTTTAACATTACTAAAAATCAATATTAGAAAATGGGTTGAAATGGATCCACCGTCCACTACCACTTGAGAACTAAATATTTGAACGTTAAAAGTATTGTCTTAGATCTAATCGCGAATGAACAACATACATACACATTTGTTCATTTGTTTGTCTGTATATTTTGTGCAATGGATAATTTAACGATAGTGTCTTCCTTAGTGGTTTGCGGTGAGCTATGAGCTTCTTTAATTGAGGACATTCCTTATCCTAAGATGTATAATTATATATTTTATATAAAATATAATAAATATATCTATACTTTTACGGACACACTAGAACTTTGAGCCAGCATAATGATTCAGGGGAAAAAGTAGCCATTCGGAATGAATAATCTCTTTTGTTAACATTATATGGCTGTTTAAATTAATATATTTATTAAAGAAAACATAATGACACAAAATGTCTCCCTCAAGGAATCTGGATGCAAGGTGTACAAATTTTAAAAGTCAAAAAGACGCTAGTGTGTCCATATTTTTGTCCTTGTACATGGAATAAATAAATATAATTATATCGGTCTGCCAGCAGTCCTGCAGCCCCATATCATATATCGACTCGTTAAGCACCCAAAGATATATTTTTTCACCGTGACGATCTCCACAATGGTAATTGGTTCGACGCGACCGTCGAATCGTTAGTATATTATAGTGTAATATGTATATTTCTTGTAGATTTAGTACGTCCAATTTCAGTTCGTGAAGGAGATTGTGGAATGGATTTTCTGCTAATATTTGTTGTTCGAACCAAGAGATTATTGTTAGGTAATGGTAATTTGAACATGAAAATATAAAAAGTATGATAATTATTCTTTCTAAATCATACCCTTCCTATTTGGTCTAATAAATATGAATACAGGTCCCAAAATGTTGTAGAACGTGATTGGTAGTGCGTGTAGCGCCATCTATTACAGGTCAGTAACTCAAAGATACTGACGAATGCATCCATACAGTCTCCTTTCCGAGCGAATCTCTAGTAGTAGCGTAGCTTTTAAATTGTGATACCCCGATAACCTTTAGTCCCTCCCTTGACGACCTTGATAATGTCTAACAAATAAAAATACTATAAGCGTAACGAGGAAAGTTTTTAACAACGCTTCGTGTGAATTCGGTTTTGTTTTTTGTTTTAAAAAAATGTAATTAGTGTGAAGAACATTAATAAAATTCTCTTAAATTGAATCCACTATTGAATGAACGACACTGATTGTTCAATCGAGTTTATTTTCTATGTAGATTCATATATACATACGATATCTTCATATTTCAGCCTAAAAATCGTAATGTAGAACATAGTATTTTTGTATATCTGACTTGATATTTTATGAATATTAATATGTATGTAGTTAAATATCGTTATATGTATCTTGCAAGTCACAATATCGTCATGTTACACACCACTATTCTACGCTTCGATTTTATATTTAGATAAATGGTTGTGATGCATTTAAGTACCATTTTTAATTTTTCTTTTGTTATCTGTCATATTCATTTGCACAGATGCAATGACTAATTTTGGTATTTATTTTATTTCTCTACGACTCTATGGCTAATTTTGTTTTTTAATTATTACCTAATATGGATATTAATATATATACTACTACTATGCAATGTATGTTTAAAAATGCCTAATAAAAACATTTCTTGAATGTGCGCAGAGAATATTCCACAGTTGACAATAAAGCGTCAAAGGATATAAAAATCGAATATTTATACAGTTTAGACAATATGATACGAATATAATATAAAATATATAAAGTTAATAATGCTATATTACTAATGAATATGTTTACATCTATGTATAATAATTATTTACAGGGTCAATTGATCCTCTCGTGAGGAATATGCATTTATCTTAGACTATCTACTTAGTGTGTATATAAAACTTCAATATAATATAAACATATTTTTAATATACGTATGTTATACAAGGCGTGAATACTTTGACATGTCGATAAACATCAACATTTAAAATATGTCGCACCTTTAGGATGAAAACGGCACATTTCAAAAAATCGATTTTTGAGTTACGATCGTATAAAGACTATACGATCATATCTATCGTTCCGTAAAAAATAATTATTTCCGATATTGCTTTAATTGTATAATTAGTTTTGTCCCGTTCCAGCTTGAATGTGGCGTTTCATTTTTTACGGAACGATAGATATGATTGTATAAAGTCTATTCAAGATCGCAACTCAAAAATCGTTTTTCGAAATGTGTCGTTTTCGTCCTAAATGTGCGATGTATATCAAAACGACGTCTGCTTTGCCGTATTCATATAGCGAATAAATAAGCAAGTCGGCAATATTCTTGTGAATAACTAACATAATAATTTACAAGTACTTGTTGACTTGATTATTGGCAGTCTCCAAGTATTCGTTCTCGACATGCCAATTTATTCACGCCCGGTACGAATATTATGTTTCGTAGTAATAGTACCACAATACATTCTCACTATATAACTGGGTATAATAGCATGTAAGACGTAAACCCGTTTTCACTAAACACTGTACTACACACCCCTTTTTTTTTAATTACCAGAAAATTTTTGTTGGGCATTGCAGAACGGTTAAGATGTTGCAAATGTGCAATCAGAATTTTTATTTACTTTAAAAATGGCAAAGTTATTACAATTTGAAATTTTAGGAAATCCGACGTAAACTCATGGACACTGATTGATATTACGTACAAAATCACAACGCGTCATTGAACAATGAAAGCGCCCCGCCCAATTGCGTTTTATTTTCTTGCTCACTCGTAAGTTGTATGTATCCTGGTACTACTGACGCACCAGTAACAAAATTGACATTGCTATTTACGTTATTTCATCTAACCTTCCCTTAGAATATTTTTTGCTGTAGGCTTTGTTGTTGTGGGCTGATGCGCAAATTTAATACGTAAATGTTTAGGAATTAAGGGTCTCCTAATGTTGGTGAAAACGGGTGAACGGTATTTTAAAAGTAGCCTAACTATCCTTCAATGTCGCACGCTGATCACGAGTCTCTCGTACACTATAATATCATAAAAATATCACTATGATAGGTGAACAAAATATCGGATAGCTGATTAGGAATATAACCATATCGGCTAGGATCAACCTTACGACGAATGAGTAACGATTTTATCAAATTATTTTTTGCTTTTGATTTCTTTTGTCTATGATCCTCATAAAGAAAAAATATAACCGATGCATGTGTTCTGTTTATTCTCTTGTGCTTTGATCTGTGTTGGTTTTTTAATTATTTTTTATTAAAGATATTTATATTTGATATATAAACATTTAAATTCAACAAGTCGCGACAGGGACGCTTCTATGCGCTTTTTTCCCATTGAAAAGCCATGACGCATGCGTGCATTAGCATCGCGAATATAATAAATATTATTTATCATTTTTATTTACAATTTATATTCGATCTACTTAGTTTTGATTTATATTTTGCGTTGAAATAAATATATGAAAGTTACTTTAATTTATATTCGCGCGTCTCATTTTTATTTTTTTCATTTTTACAAGTATTTAAAATATACGAATGTGAGGTTTTATTTTATTTTATTTAATAACATTAAATTGAAAAAAAAATGTATGTCGGCTTAGTGTGTCGATTTTAAATATGTGGATATAACTATAACTAATATTGCAATAGTCCATGAATAATAACGGCCTTGTAGAAGTCTAGAGAAAGAATTTAAATAAATAATAATGAATACAAAATCCTATTTATTAAGATGTTAAAATAATATATGTATGTACACGACTACGACAAACTTGCATACATTCCGGCATTGCACACGAGACTGATGAGTTCGCGTCTAGTAATGCACTTGGATGTTAGCAAATAACAAATTTAAATAATACTGTATTGTAAGTAAATATTAATTTTAAAATTTAAACAAATTTTACCGAGTTTTAGTGAGATTTCAAATTTTATGGAGATCTGTTAAGTCTTAAAAGGAAATTTTTGAAGCGATGATTGTTTATTTACTAAAAAATATTGTGTATGAAAATTGTACCTACGGTGATGATTTAAGGGAGGTTTGACAATATGTATAAGAATGATTCATTATTTAGTACAAATATAACTAAAGATATCACATGTAATCCATTCATTCACTTATATGCTTATAAATCGTTTAAAATTATATGATTACTTAATTAAAATAATATTTCTTTATCACAAAACATTTTCACTTTTATAATTTTAATAATAAATTTACAACTTTAAGATTTTGTTTTGTTTACTATAGTTAGTTTTATTTGATTTAATTTCTGCAATCTGTTAATTTTAAACACCAAAATAATAATTAATTAGTGTAAGTAAGATGAAGCTGTAAACTGTTTCTTTATTTATTATGAAAATATAATAATTCTTGACCATTTTATTGTATGACAATTTCCTATAATTCATTCGTAATCTATCGTATGTATTGTAGCTTCGAAATAGGTTAATTAATATTTATTCTATGAGAAGAAAGTGTTCTTATATCATTGTAAAATGTGCTTTTGTGGTAATGTTATTAAGCCTTCAGGAGCTTTTTATACTGACATTGAAACAACAATATTTTCGAGTTGAAACTGAAATGAATATATTGAAACAGAGCACAATTATATTGATAATTGTTTGTTACTAATACAATAATTACGGTTGAGCAAATTAAATCGTTTGTTAGGACACTAAAGACGCATCCTTGTTACATTTAAAATCGATGATTTCATTTTCGTTTTCTATTTATGTATAATAGGCAGAAATGGCAAGTAGTTGCTGCCTCAGCATTTGTAGTTAAACCCAAAGAGTTATGATCAACAACAGATGGGTTAGCGACCCTCAGAACAAAGTTGGGACATCTTAATGAATGTCTTTACCTCGCCCATCTGACCAGAACACAGCAGCCCGAACACTGCCGTTACAATACAGAAATAGACAGATGAAATTCTTTAAGTTTTACAACCTTCAATTTTAATTGCATAGAGTAGGAATTCCAGGCGATTCTGTATTATTTTAATGAAATGTGTTCTATTTCAATATAATTGTTTCAATTTGTATGAGTATTTTTTTACTTACTGTGCATCTTGAATTACAATATATTTGCTTGAATAAATAAGCCATATTTGTGTAATTATCATAATAATAAATGTACCGTTCTTGAACTTTACATTCTCCCACATGGGCTTACTCGGAGTAGTTTTTTAAAAAACTTGATGTGGTTAGTTAATTGCTTATTGTTTCAATTAAAAATTGTAATTATCTATTCATAATGTGATTCTGGAAAGAAACCTAATTAGAATACGGGAGTATGTCCTGATATCGAACAATTTGTTGATCTGTGGATATTTTATCGGTAGCTGATTGAATTCAACTTTCCATCAAATATTAAATTTGCATAATATAACAACTAGTTTTGTTGATAACAATAAAAAGCAGTTTTTAATATGTTGTTTTATTTCTTTTCACTTAGCATAAATATAACTTATACATTTCTTGTGATTATTATATTGTTGCAATAATATGTTTTTAACATTATTTAAATAATTATATACACCCTGTATACATCAAGTAATAATCAAGTAAATCTAGTGTTGGGTAAGCAATTATCATCTTAGTACAGCATCGAGATCAAAATTGGCGTAGCAAGAGAACTCATTGGCTAAGTTGTTTCGGTGCTGAGGTTTGAACTCACATAGTTTTAAATTCAACAGTGTGTCCACATGGTCTCTCATGATGCCACCGGTGCACGCGACAATCTTGTCCTTTGCTAAAAACTTGATAGTTTGCGAGGTCTTGGTAATGCACTCCTCGGACAGGAACGGTGGATCGGCTACTACTAGGTCATAGGAATGCTTATATTCAGCAGGTAGATTCTCGGGGGAATTGTAGTCATAAAAAATGAAGTCTGATCCATGTATATCAAATCTTCTATCATACTCTAGTAGAGAAACTAGAAAAAGAAATAAATAATCTTAAATATTTTTTAGTAGCAAAGAAAGTATAATAAATTCTATTTGAATTTTCTTTAAATTTTATTCTTCCTTTTCTTTTTGGAATTACTAGGAATAATATTAAAAATTACTGGTAAATCTTGAAAGTCAAATAATTAAAGAGATTAAAATTAATGAAACATTCATACGTAAATCTTACCTGACGCCCTGCATCCAATTTGTCTTTTAACTGGTACAAAGAGAGTAGGACAAGAAATCAGTGCCACCTTCCCGCCATCTGGTACCGATGCATCTATCACTTTTACCAGGGAATGTACTGTAGCTTCATCATACCAAAACTGACTCAATTGCTAAAAGAAAATTGGTTACATTATTTCAGTTTATTGCATAAAAATAGCTAAGATTTGAATTTCATTTTTAGTTTAGTCTATGAGGATATTTACCCAGTTTTCCTCGAATAGTACATTTTCCTTCAACTTATTGTCAGCCTCCAATTTGTCCAGGATGTCTTGTCTTTTCTGCTGTTCCACGTAAAATTCCTGCAATGCTGCGAAGGTTTCTGCAGACAGAGTCGGCACGTCGTCATCATCATCCATCGCCAGATATACAAAACTGTAATAAATTATAAATGAAAAATAGAAAATTCAATGAACACCTCATATTAGCGTGTATTACAAAATGTCTATAAAAGTAGAGATAAAAAGTAACCAACACTTTTCCTAGTGTGACAGCTAAAAATAGGTTAGTTCTGTTTCATTAGGCGAGGATGGTACGCACGGCTTTGAAAACTGAGAAATAAAAATGGATGTACCCCTTACGAGCTTATCAAATGAAGTCCAAGAGCTGTAAAATCGTTCGACTAAACTCTGCAGGTATTTATTATTCTATTTTTTGCTTTAATTTATAACTATGTTAAGAATTGTAAACAGTCGCGTGAAAATAAATGCTCGCTTTGGATATTTTGACAATTGGTTTTGTTGTTTCTGTCAACGTGACTTTGAAGGCTACAGTATAATTTTATTTCTTCGCGAGAGGCAACGTATATAAGTCATTCAGCCATAATTATGTATTTTTTAGGCTACAACAATGGAATTTTGCGATCTTGAAGTATTATTATTGCATAAACACCCGAAGTATTTAAAAGAATGCTGCACTTTAATCAATGAAGAATGGCCAAGGAGCGAAACAGCTAGAATGATGTCCTTGCAGGCGTCGTGTGACCAATTACCAACAAGTTTGATTTTAGTCAGGGGTGAAAAAATATTGGGTCATTGCAAATTGACTCCAATACCAAGTATGTCCAATAGCTGTTTTATAGAAACCGTCGTCATATGCAAATCCATGCGAGGAAAACGACTGGGTACGTTTCTAATGAAGCAAGTCGAAGATTACTGTAGAAATGTATTGAAGTTAGAAATGGTACACCTGTCAACTAAAGGTCAAGAGAATTTTTATGCTAAATTAGGATACGAGTTGTGTGCACCGGTTTCTATTTATGGTAATAGCGTGAATAGTTTTATACCACCTGATACGAGTAAAAGGGTAAGTTTGCCAGCACCAATAAATGTTACGAATAATGGTGCTCCACCCGTACCCCCACCGATGCCGATCCCCACGAGTAATCCTACGAGTACTCTAAAAACTAGCAAAACCTTCATGTTCAAATATTTAAGATAACATTAAGTAAGTTGATTGCCATAGTTATAATAAAATGTTAAAAGTAACATACGACAGCGACGATTTTAATAGTCCTATTTATTTATATTCTTATATAAAACATTTATACAAGGTTGAAAAATAAAAGATACGATCAATATTCGGTATTTTATTTATTGTATTTATTTATAAATTATTTCCAATGTCATTCCGAGTCTAAAACTTGGCTTTCTCAATAAAGTCGGTGGCGCGCTGTCGGACGCTCTCCACTTGTTTCTTGTCACCAAACCGTTCCTCCAGCTCTATCCACTTCTTATACAGAACCTTCATCTTGCGAGCGGGTAACTTCTGTGACGTCATTCGCTCCATGACTTGCCTATAACAGATGATATAGATTAGAGTTGGACAAGAATTTATAGGATTTATCTGGACAAGCATGTTTTACTTTAGTTCTTAGCTTTCCATCAGGTATCTTGTGACCAAACGCTTGTCTATTTGTAGTTTAAAAAAGGTAATAAAAAATTCATTTTAAATCGAGCCACATAGAAACAAAGTCAGCAACACATTTCGTCTTTTGCAACTAATGTGGGACACGCAAGCACTGCATCTGACTTGGTAGGAAAACGAGATGTCACCCACCATCCACACCAGACCTGGTCATTATAAACACAGGACACAACAACAGTCGTCACGCAACCAACGCAATCATCACGCAAGTGTCATTCAACCCGACTGACCTGACTTGCGCGATATCGTCGCCCTTGGCCAGCATGTCCGCGTAGGCGGCGCACACGTCCACGCGCTGCGGGTAGGCGGCCAGCACGCGCTCGTACAGCGCCTCCGCGCGCTCGCGCTCGCCCGCCGCGCGCTCCAGCTGCGCGAACCGCACCAGCAGCGACACGTCTGCGGGACGACACACCCGTGACCACCCTACTACCTCTTGTACTACCCTACGTTTAGCTGTGGTTGGGGAGAGGGGGAGGGACACGTCTGCGGGCCAGGACATCCATAAAGAGCCTACTATTTCTGGTACGAGGATCGTGATATTTAGTTAGTTGAGTTATATTACAATCTTGCCATTTAACTTTAGTTCGGTGCAAGGAGGAGGAAATATCCGTAAGGACCCTTATTGTACTAGTTGGGGGAAGGGACAGGAACCATTCCCGGGGATTATATCATGTTCTTGTCATTTTACTTGGAAAGGGGGAAATTTATGATCATAGAAGGTGGTGTCACTCACGCTCCTTCTTGTCCAAGGCGGCGATGCCGCGCTGCATGAGCTGGCGGGCCTTGTCCCGGAGCCCGGCGCGCAGGAGGGCGGCGCCGCACAGCGGGTACACGTCGGCGCGGCGCCGGTACTTGCGCGCCATGAGCTCGGCCAGCGCGCCCAGCTCCTGCAGCCGCCCCGTCTCCGCGTAGATGTCCAGCAGCTGCGAGTGCACTTTGAACGTGTCGTTCATCTGCAACGCCTCCTCCAAGGTCTTTTGCTGAGATTCCTGTGGGAACAATATAAACATGTTATGTATAGACATTTTGAGACGGAACTTATTGGCGACTAATTATTTTTAACAATGATATTCTTAGATCAATAATCTATTGACAAATTCCTATTATATTTAAAATAATAAGGCTTAAATTAGCAGCTGTCAAAACTTTGTTACAAGATTTAAAATTTCTTTATTTACATTAAAACTAAGACATAGGGATAGATAGGATAGATGTAGGAACGTAGCAATTCCTTAAAAAACGTTTTGCCATAATTAAGCTTAAAAGCAGAAGCTACGAACCCTAATGGAATGACTCCATTGTAAGAGTTAAAATACTCCGCAAATGTATAGTGACGCTTAAATTATTTTATGTAATTTTTTTTAAGTTCATTAACACGTTGACTGCCAACGCGGCCAATGTTGTGCGATGCTTAATTTCTCGTAACATCCTATGTATAAGACACCTAACTTTCCAATTTTCATACATTGTTTTTTTTACAATTTATATAGATTATATGCTTTTTAATATGTTTTAATTAACTCGTAATGAATTTTGATACTTTATTACGAGTTCTTAAGCATCGGACAACATTATCCGCGTTGGCAGTCAACGTATTAAGTCTTATTATTAAGATGGATGTAATGATTTATTTAAAACATACATGAAATTATAATGATAATCCTACCTTAGTGCCAAACCGGTTCTCCAAATTGAGCAACGCAATCCAAACATTGAGTCGTTCATCTTCCTCGCGGAACGAGATAGTGTTTAGCGCCTTGCGGGCCACCGCGCGAGCCTTCTCTATCTCAGTTGCCTGTTACAAGCAATAACTGCCTTTAAATGGGCTAATAAGTTTAAATGAGGTACTGTCCATGTCTGATGAGAATGTCGGATTTGGGATTTATTTTAATTTCTTTTACTCTACTGACATGAAGCCACGCTTGTATTAAGCCTTTTAGCTTAGCTACCATTTTTAGTCAAGTTCACTATAAAATTTTGACTAACCTGTTGTCAAACCTGTTCTGGGTGCAAACTTTTTAGAGGTTTTTTCCTAGTAACTACTATCCAACGATATTTTTTGGGTACTAAACGAACACGTTCACGTAAAATATTTCTAGAAATTAGTCCCCACCGTCCATCAGTCCACCACTTTACGTCCTGCCCTATCTTTGCCAGCAGTAGTTTGAATATCAGTACTCGATTTAATCCTCTCCCCCTGAGGCTACATCTCCATTTCCTCAGTCCCCTCCCCCTGACGCTAGTCCCCCCACACCGACCTGCAAGTGGAAGGCCATGTATGCGATCCAAAGCTGCGAGCTGGCGGGGCAGGCGAGCAGCGCGCGCTGGAACTGCTCGGCGGAGCGCGGGCCCTCCGCCCCCTCGCCCTCGCCCGCCGCGCGGCGCTCCAGCTCGCGCACGCGCTCCTCCTCCTCGCGCAGCCGCGCTAGCTTCTCCGCCGCCGACAGCTTCTTGCGCTTCTTCTTTGGTTTCTCCGCTTCCTGGGGAGTGCCATGTACAGAATTTGGTCCCGGGATTTCAATAGAAAAAATTGGCCGACATCCCAATTGGATCGAAAAAAAATTGGATCGAATTCCATAGTGCCATGTGAGTACTTTACGTGCGCCATAGTTTTGAAGTGACTTCTTCAGATGCGGGATGGTAGGGAAGAATGTATTCGCGTTACGATCTTTATAACAGTTACGTTGAGCTGTTACGTTACGGAAGTGTGTATGTACATATATGTCGTGGAATAAAGAATTTTAGCTTTATGTTAACAATCTTACTACGTGTCATTAGGAGAAACCTAAAAGTCAGTAGTAATTTGTTATCTTATGAGTAGTAGTTTAATTTTGGTTAATACAAAAAAAAAATATTAAGTACTCACAATCACTGGTAATACGAAACTTTGATCAACATCAATGTTTATTTATCATAACTTCAAATACCACAATATCCATATAACTAAATGTTTATAGTTAAATTGTATCTAACGTAGTGGGTTTAATAGTAGTGAGTATTGACTTACCTCGTCATCACTGCTGCTAGAATCTTCCTGGGCATCCTTCGCGAGGTTTTCCGTATTCGTGGACCAGAAGTCTTTAGCACTGGGCACTTCCAAAGCCGGCTTTAGATCTTCCACAACCTTTATATCCTTCAGCTTATCATTCAATACCATATCTTTAGAACTTTCGGCTTTGTCTTTAGCTTTCTTTTTAACCTTCTCTTTACCTTTACCTTTGTCTACAACTGCGGTCTCAATTTCTACGTTAGTTGTAACTTTATTTTTCTTCTCCTTTTTATAATCCTCATTCTCTTCTAAGCCGAATCCTTTTAACTTTTCTTGAGCGTAATGTAATGCATTTAATAGCTTCTTTACTCTCTCCTGAACAATCACTTTCTCAACTTGCATCGCTGCGTGAAATAACTTATTCTTTGGATTCAATCCTTTTTCTTCTAAAGCAGTGATCTTTCTCTCGACCGTGTTGATACGTTTTGTTCTGGCTTTGATCGCTTTGAGTAGAGACACCACTCGTTTCTTATATTGCTTCGGAGTTGTGAAATCTAACATGTCAATAAGTCCTACGTCTTGCGGCGTGAGAATGTTGATCATATTGTAGTCTATGGGATCATCTGTTTCGGTAGCACCGCTTTCTTCTGTGACCGGTTCTTGTATTGTGTTATCTTCTGGGACCGGTTGTACCATTATGTTCTCTTCTAACTCTTTCGTCTTTTTCTTTTTCTTCCTACTTCCTCCTTCTTCTATTTCTTCAATGTTTTCAGCGTCATCTTTAATCGATTCGTCCTCTAACACCTGTTTCTTTTTCTTCTTGCGTTTTCTGTTAGAGTCGTCAGTATTAAATAGTTCATTTTCTTCTTCGTTAATTGCCTGCACTTGCATCTCATTATTAAGTCTCTCTTCTTGACTAGCAATGCCTTTCTTCTTTTTATTTATGACAGGTGTCTCCGTGTTCGCTGGTTCGCTTCCTTGTCCTCCCTCTTCTTGAGACGCATTTTTCTTGCGTTCTTTTTTCTTTTTTTTCTTAGATTCTTCGATACCCGAATCATTATTGAGTTCTTCTTGACTATCAGTATTTTTCTTCTTTTTCTTTTTAGTTTCAACATTTGTCGTATCATCTGTTTCAGTACTTTGATTTGAATCATCTGGTTTATTCTCCTTATCACTAGTTACTTCGCCGGTTGATGATTGGCTGTCATCTTTAGACATCTTTCGTTTTGAGGACTTCTTCTCTCGATTTTCCTTTAAAAAGAAATAAAATAATAATATACTACATATAATTGAACAATAATGCATATATTTAGGCATTATTCTATAATATTTTTCGCATCAGTTATATTGAATTATTTGAAACTGTGATAATTTATTAAAAATACCTTGTTATTCTTAATTTACTGTATAATAACTTACCGAGGGAGTGAACGGCGCTGTGGTGAGGCTCCCAGACATTTTTTTCTTTTCAGGGTCTACCCACAGTATTGTGCAATTTACCTGTTGAGCAAATACAACACCATACATTTTTATTTCTTAATTATATCCACATTTAGCTAATAAAGAAATTATTAAAAAGTTTTAACAATACCTGTGTCTAGTTCATTTTAGGACATATTAACATTATATTTTAGTCCAGCAAATCCTACTATCTTACTCATTACTAGATATTTAACTATACGCCCGATTGATTTGAAATTTAGCATACTTGTTCATTTCATGATATACATTTTGAAAAAGATAAGATTGTTCACCAAATAGGGGATGAACAGTTTTGGCATATTTAAAGAGTTTTTTTTAATTACTAGCCAATACTAATAATTTAACTCCTGCAGCGGCTTGTGTTAGTAGTGGGTTCAGGTCAACATTGCAACACGAGAGATAAGTGATGATCGAACCGACTATCGGATCATACCCGTCACCTTAACCTTAAAGCTATTGCTAGTTATATATGAAAGGTTATCTCGAGACGCAGTGTCATACTGGAAAGGGGAGAGGCGGGCGAGTTCAGACAAATAAGGTGCTCACGATCTGTCCGAGGTGGAAGGCGGCGGCGAGGCGCGCGGGCGGCGCGCGGCTCACGAAGCGGCGCCCCACCAGCGCCTGCACGTTGTTGAAGAACGACACCACCAGGTACTCCTTGATGTGCTGGACAACACGGCACACACATGTTATGTGCTTATATCGCACACACACAACAAACACGCAGACTACACATTTATTTTATTTATTTATTTTATTTATACTATATTATCTTTACATTGTACACCAATATATAGGTAGACAAATACAAGAAAAGAGAACATGGCACATACAATAGGCGGTCTTATCGCTAAACAGCGATTTCTTCCAGACAACCCATGGAAGTTTGGAGTTTATCCTAATTTTATCAGTGAACGTTTGCGTCATAAAATATATTCGTGGTCTTTCGAACTCACACACATAACTACACACACTAATAAGATATACTTCAACCAACATATTCACTTTCTAATCTTCACGTCATATTCAAAAAAAATTGAAAGTGAAGAAATTGAACAGTAATTTTAAAATTAGAGTTTTCAAATTACATTCTAAACACACACTCTCACTCGCATACACGCAAGCACACACACACATCCGCACACAATCATGTACACATACGCACGCAGTGTAATGACAAAATTAACTAACACATAACATGTAATGACAAAATCAAAATTATATTTCCCTCACCGCTATAACACCGGTGTAGCTGCAGCCCACCTGGGCCTCCTGGTAGCTCTTGAGCACCAGCAGCTCCGGCGCCAGGAGAGACGGCTTCAGCGTCAGGAACAGACTCCTCTTGGCCGGGTCCACGGCCAACACGCGCGCCTTCACCTCTTGACCAACCTGATTTAAGGACAAAGGAATGTCTTTGTACGCTTTCAACGATGCATCTTTTTTACATCTTCTTAAGTACCATATATTTACTTTATGTGCCCATATGTCATCTCCTTATATATACAGATTTCTTTATAATATAATATGAACAACAATTCCAAACTCTGTACCAAGAAACCATGAATGAAACAAATCAATTTATGATTATAAACAATTATTCTTCCTGTTACCTGCTTGAGGAAATGGATGGGTGGGTGACGATGACCACAATGGGTAGAAAGTGTACTTCTCATACGTCAAAGAAATGTTTATAATTAAATAACACTTAAAATAATAATAATAAAAGTACCTTGAACTTCTTTGTTAATTTTGAGTTGCTGGCCTTCTTCGGATCCACGAATATTCCGGTGTCGGACAAATGTGCTTGGGGGACGTAACCTGGGAATTAAACGCCAATAATGAATGTTTTATTTTAGAACAATATAATTACTTGATGGCTGAACTTAAAAGGAATTAAAGTCTGCTATATAAAAATTATATCGTCATATAGATACAAAATAGTTTTATGTGACAGTCAAACTCTATATAAAGTCTATCTCGTTATAGCAAACATGATTTAATATTATTTATAACTATGATTTGATTAACATATAAAACAGGGTGTAAATCGCAGCGTACCGAAGACTTCAATGGTAGATTTGTGACACTAAATTCACAAAGATTAATTCAATAATTTTCCCAGGAAATGATTGGTTTCCAAGTTGGCCATTTTTGAGCTCGCAATGTATTGTGAACCGGCCGCAGGTC
>DWGW01000285.1:0-16615 GCA_018247775.1 Udranomia orcinus
GTGTAACAAAGTCACAAGTTCTAAAACCGAAAAATTGACTTAAGAATGCAAAATTGTCTATAGGTAAAAAGCTCTCATGTAAAATAACAAATTGGGCAGTTGTGTCATTGTTGCACCGAAGGAGTGATATATAATATGTAAATGTAGTCGTGAGTAATGTCGATTAGTGTAAAGTACAAACATGTAAATGTTCTATGTCCCGCAGGCGGAGACGGACGGCGCGCGGCTGGCGCGGGACGCGCGGCGCGCGGCGGTGCGCGGCACGGCGCACGACGCCGTCATGCGCGTGCGCACCTCCACCGGCGTGCGCGCCACCGACTTCTACGGACACTTCTACATGGCCAACACCACCGACGTCGAGCTGGCCGCCGTCGGTCTGCACCTCCCTCTCCTACCCCGCTATGCCACCATACTCTCTTCATTTCATTCATAAAATAGAATATCCATTCTGTTTCAAACTAGATGCAGACTGAGTGTCATACGAAATAATTATATACTTAACTTACCTATTAAATTTAAAAACGATAAGTCATTGGATATTAAACATGTGTATAACTAATTAAAATTGCTTTAAAAACGCATAAAGAATCAGGAAACGATATATCCAAATGCAAATGAAATACTATACTTAACATCACGCTTAAGAAGACTTACAAGATTAAATAATAATAACTTACACACTGATACATTATTAACTCGTGCACACAGACGCGGACAAGGCGATAGGCGTGGAGATCAAACACGACGACAAGCTGACGGGCGAGGACGGCGTGTACATCCAGGCGGCGCTGCTGTACACGCGGCGCTGCGGCCAGCGCCGCCTGCGCGTGCTCAACCTGGCGCTGTCCGTGGCGCACCAGCTCGCCGACGTGTACCGCGCGGCCGAGCTCGACACCACTATCAACTTCCTCACTAAGCAGGGTGAGTTCCATTATTTTAAATTTCAAAGAGGCGACTTGTACAGTCTGATAATGTCATTATCTTAACACTGTCAAAGAAAACTGATCAACTGTTAAAGGCTTAATACAATAGATATATGTGTTGGTTAATAACTATAGCATTTTAATGACAAATGCATTTTTCTAGAATATTTTTATTTTAAAGTACTAATTAATCGTCAATATTAGTAATTCGGTAATCTTTCCTCCTTATTCATTATTCCCTCCAAGTAAGTTCAATGAACAAATAGTCCCCGTCAACTAATAAGTGTACGGTGCAGCGGTGTGGGCGCTGCGCGAGGCGGCGCCGCGGCAGGTGCGCGAGGCGCTGTCGGCGCGGTGCGCGCGCTCGCTGGCCGCCTACCGCAAGCACTGCGCCTCGCCGTCCTCCGCCGGCCAGCTCGTGCTGCCCGAGAGCATGAAGCTGCTGCCGCTGTACACCAGCTGCGTGCTGCGCTCGGACGCGGTGGCGGGCGGGCCCGAGCTCACGTGCGACGACCGCTCGTGCGCCATGTACCGCGCGCTCACGGCCGACGTGGCGCGCTCGGTGGTGTACACGTACCCGCGCCTGCTGCCGCTGCACGCGCTGCCGCCGCGCCCCGCGCCGCCGCCGCCGCCGCTGCGCGCCTCCGTCGACAAGATGCACGACCAGGGCGTCTACCTGCTCGGTGAGGCCCTTACGCGACTTGCCGCTTCTCATTTTATTCTTTCAATTCTAGATAAATTTATTTCTCGTGAACCGACCGATTCATTATGATCTTTTTTAAATCTTAATCTATTTTTTTTTAAGATTTCAGGTTAGAGTCGAAATGAGACTTGAAATTAAACACTTTGGATTTCTTATATTTTTCAATGTCATTTGCCATAATCGCAGAATATAAGTTTGGATATAGAGTTAATTCAGGTATTTCGGCTGTAACTGAAGGTATCCCGCATATTCCAGAGAACGGCGTGCACATGCTGGTGTGGGTGGGGTCGCAGGCGCCGGCGGACTTCGTGCGCGACGTGTTCGGCGCGGCGTCCCCGCAGCAGATCGACACGCAGGTGTGCGAGCTGCCCGAGCTCGACAACCCCACCAGCGAGGCGGTGCGCCAGCTCATCGAGGACGCGAGGGTCAAGCGGCAGACTGCCATGAGGGTAAGTGGAAACTTGGCTTTGATTCTCGGGCATGTAACTTTCAAATAAATTGGATTGATAAGTAAAGGTATAGATTTTTTATGTATTGTATTGTACATATAACAATTTAAACATGATATATATCAATGTGTTCAATATGCATGGACAGTTCCCGTAGTTTGCTTGTTAGCATGTCTACATGTTATATACCCGGCATACAAATAGTATGACACACTTATGTTCAATTATTTACATATAGAAAAAAATAAATAGAAAAGATCATGAAATTAATATAGCATTTAGTTTAAAGTTTAAACTTGTAGTATGCACACATCGCATATTTATTGTAAAAAATGCATGTCTATCGCACGTGTAGGAGACATTAATTATTAGCGTAGCATGGAAATATGAGTACCGTGAAGGTTCCTGCTTTGGTTAAAAATGGGATACAAGATGGGCGTAGCGAGCATGTAACATGCACGTAGCATGTAAGCAGCATACACTTAGTGCGCATGTAGCATGTGTTTAGCGCGTAGCAGCCGCGTAGCACGTAGCACGTAACCGGCAAGTACCGTTCGCATGTCAGCTGTCGGTGGTGCGGCCGCACGAGCGCGGCGAGGCGCAGTTCCGCGCGCTGCTGGCGGAGGACCGCGCGCTGGACGGCCGCGCCTCCTACGTGGAGTTCCTCATGGACGTGCACCGCGCCGTGCAGGCCTTGCTGTATGTGCGGGACGGGGGGCGTGCGGCGCTCGCTACGCTTTAAATGGGAGATGTTGCGCTTGATTTTGAGGGATGGATTGGGTTTGGGGATTTGGCGATGTGATCTGAGCTGTGCATGCTTTCGGTCGGTCAGATTATATTATATAGGTTACGAAGATGAGGCATAATGCTTGTGAAACGTTAACACCAGAACATTGAATACGTATTAAGGTGGCGTTTAGGGGTAAAGGTAAGGCAAGACAAGACAAGACAAGAATTTTGAAAGACCAGATCGTATTGTACGTATTTCGTTCTGCATGCTAGAAATGGATGAGGATTTGGAGTCTATCGGATATTAATACAAGAGAGGTTATTCAGTGGCTTTGGGAAGACTGCTTCCAGATTTTGGATAGAATAATCGTTTGCTTATATGCTTACTCCAACCAAAGTTGGCCTGAGGTCTGCTTGCAATAACTTTGAATATTTGTAAAGTAAGGTGTTGGGACAATTGAATAGTTCAATAAGTTTAGTTTAGTCAATATTAGTTTTTTTTGAGTGATTTTTTACTTACTGTTTGTGCATTATTTGATCGTTTTTGACGTTAAGTGATGCATTTATTATTAACCTGGAGATAATAATATGCTCTTAAACATTATTTTAATGGCGGTTTGGCTTGTACTTGATGAGAGAACGGATTCAAAAAAGGGCAAAAGTTTGAGTGCTCTCTAAATAGTAAATTGATCGTATTAAAATAGCTTTGGCTTTGTTCCAGCTAACACTGATGCGA
The DNA here is from genome assembly GCA_018247775.1 of Udranomia orcinus. Taxonomy (NCBI): domain Eukaryota; kingdom Metazoa; phylum Arthropoda; class Insecta; order Lepidoptera; family Hesperiidae; genus Udranomia; species Udranomia orcinus. The sequence goes on from DWGW01000285.1 coordinate 3,541, forward strand.
CAACACGACAAGTTGGAAGCCGTCCTCCGCCACTTCCTGGTGGAGGACCGCGGCGTGGACGGCAGCACGTCGTACGTGGACTACCTGTGCCACATCCACAAGGAGATCCGTGCGCTGCTATAGCCCTAGGGGTGGTGCGGTGGTCGGTACACCGACGAACACGATTAGCTACGTGCCCATAACGTGTCAGTTGAAAACTTCGAACTACCCTCCGTATGAGCACGTGTCTCTTGAACTACCCTGCGTATGAATTCCGCGTTTCTGCCACATCTTTGAAGATATATATTCTAGTGGGTGTTGTGATGGCGTTGTCAATGCACCGATGATGTAGTTATCTCCGTTAGGTGTGTTTGGTTATTATTGTAAATGTTTGTGAAACTACCCTCTATGAATGTTTTCTGATTCAGCTAGTAGAGCTAGTGGCTGAGACTTTGTTAACACTTGCACGTGAATTGAGATCACATTAAAATAAATATAATGTATAATGTTCGTGGTAATGACTATTATATTGATACAACATGTAAATATGAGAATAAATTATATATTATTTTTTTCATTGTATCGTGTTCTGAATGTCAACTGCCAATTGTTAAAGTAAATGAATAGATAGATAAATATAGCATTGTAATCTTAGACGAAATTTAAAGCTGTAAGGAAATTGTTGGGACAGAAATCTTGAGTGATTTAATGCATTGATAAAGGGAGTAACAGAAAAATGGTTTTAGAGATATCTTTGAAGTACTACTTAAAATATTACTCTGTTGATGACATAAAATGACATTACAACGATAATTTATTAAGATTTACGTAACATAATCATAGAAACAGTATTTAACTAATGACCGGTTTTGCTACTGAATTTGGTGAATAAGGTTCATTGTAATTATTAAATATACAACTATTTGTATGTCATATAACTCTTAGAAGTAAAGTAAAGTATCACACTTGACATTGTAATATTTCAACAGTTACAAAACATTCATTACAAATCTATTTATCGCTGTAACGATTGTGTGTACATACACACAATGTCATTCCAGAAATGTTACACTTCTCAAAGGTACACAATATTCACGTGTACCTTTGAGAAGTGTAACATTTCTTGAAGCAGTGGTATTACAAGGACAAGTTCTGAATCTAAATAATCCTATTTCTATGGTTTTAGTTGTTCTGAGACATACATAGACTGAACATGATCATAATCGGATAGAGCCTTAATATTAATTATATGAAGAACATTTACTTAAAGAGCGACTTAGCATAATTATTTCTATTAACAGAACAGAGTTTGCATCTAATTCCGACTTTGTTTGCAACTTTTTAAACAACAGTGAAAAAATTTATGACAATGTTTGGAGTCTTTGCGGGTAGATTTTTGACGATATTAGATCAAATGATGAGGGTAGGTGTAATTTTTTGTTATTGTTTATTAAATGTAGCCACATATTTACTATGCCATAGCAAACTTGAAACTGACAATAATGTCTATGAGTGGCGCCATCTTTTCATAATTCTGAAACGCATCGTTGATAGTAATTTTGAAAATTATTTACTAATAAGGGCGTTGAATCCTAAATATATTGACTTTGTACGTGGCTTTCTCGATAAATAGTAATGATATTGCATATTATTTTATATTTGTTCGTAATTTTCTTTTATGTTTGTTGTTACTATGGTTTTAGGTATATCGACGAGTAACTAACTGCATTTTTTGTGTAAACATACACGTATTAGATAAATATATATACATAGACAAAATTGTTAATGTTTCAATTATATCTAAGTGTATTTAGTTTTGGTTATTTAGTCAGGGTCTATGGTTGGATTATAGGCTTGTCTACTAACTTGAGATTTATTGCTGAATTCACTGAAATTATATTAATGTAATGAAAAACATTTTTTATAATTACCTCTTAAAATGTTGTTCTCATAGTAATCTCTTAAAAATATAGATTTACCTGTGATATGACCATAGACTTTATGTTTCTTGTGGGGGAGAGTGGTATTAAGGTATATCATTTTTTCACAAGCGATGAAGTGAAAAGCTCAATTCAAATTAACGATGATTCTGCAAACAGCGGATTTGTCCAATTAAAAAATAAATTGATGTCGAAAGTTCCATTCGTATTCTTAAAAAGTAAGATTATGTCGTGAAATAGGTCCTGTCTCTTTTTTGTATACTCCATTTATATTCATACAGACTAGTTCTTTTAACAAAGACTTTATTGTACACAAGTTTTCAACTGCCTTGTATGTCTTTCCAGTTTACATTTTTAGATCTATAGGGCTAGTTTAAAACTGTCTAGAAAATTTCTCAACGTTCTCAAACTTCAATTTGATTTCAGTTTTATGAATGGCTCTTTTGTGTTTGGGTTCATGGAATTTGCCTTAATAAGAAGGTACATTGAACGTAAGTCACCTTTCCTTTGTTAGCAGAATCGTTGCTTTGAACGCAGCTCGAGGTTGGCCTAGACAAGAGATTTATAAACTAACAGTCTTAAGTCCAACTAGTTGGAAACATGTTATATAGCTGTAAAAGTTATGTATATGGTTGTATTGAATATGAAATAATTTGTATCATTTATAATGCATATTCATTTTTGTTATAAAATATTTGTTCTATATAAATTCTTGTATGTGCGTTAGTTCAGCAAGACTTGTTTTATTTGAGTATTTTATTTTTATTACAATATCTTAGATAAACTGTTTTCTATTCATAGATTTTCAATGAGTTTAAATCATAATTATATGTTTCACTAATTAAATCGAAAGCAATATGAAACTGAATAGTATTAAATAAGCAATATTATAAACTAGTTTCTAATTACTATTAAAGTGTGCAAAAATTAAAAATGTTAAAATCAATCAGGCGGTCTTGCCGTAGTAACGCACACGTGTCTCTTACATATAAAGCTCACACGTAAACAATTCGACGATTTCCACTAGTTTAGAATAATTCGCAATAAGACTCGATTGTATTGGAGTGTAAATAAAGTATATTATTGGCAATTACTATTTTATGATCGGCTTTTATTCATACCTGATTATATCCAAAATATAAAACGATAAGTGGTAAGTTGAAAAACAGCTGACATTCGCACACTGATTACCCAATGACCTCCATTCTGCTATGGGCAACAAATAAATAATAATGCACAATTTTTAGGTATGTGTTACGTATTGCACAAGATTTATTATGAAGAATAAAAAAAACATAGTTATGTAAAGCTTCTGTACATTTTTTTGTTTCTTATTCCAATTCGCGTTTGGATAGGTAACCAGTGTTTCATTCTTTCTGGAATCAGAAACGATTTCATCTTTGTAGTAATTAGAAAATGCATCAAGTAATTAAGTCTTATACTTTAATATGAGAAGAATATGAATATAAGAATAAGACTCATCACCACAAAACGGCCTCAAAAATATCTCATTCACAAATCCTTGTTATCAAGGCAAAATCTGCCATCTGCCCAAATTGTACTCGTATATGCAAATAGTTCGTTGAAAAGTGCTCAGAATTTAGCGCTTGATTATAAAGATCTGGGCAGAAAATTGTTCATCTCCTAAATAGCATGAACAGACACTGAGAAGGAAATGGGTAGTGATACGGAATACAAAAATTTGTAAGATAGCAAAAGAACGGGAAACCTCTCTCCTGTCCAGAGAGAGACCATTTTAGAACTCCATGGGTGTCCGTCCAGTGATCCGATTAATATTATACATTTATCTATGGACTAAGCTATTATATACCTGTTTTGGATAAACAATTTCAACGATGGGTCCCCTGTAGGAGCACGATTGGCAGGGGCAGCGCGACTTTCGCTTGCAGCCAATGACCAGGGACATTAGGACAAATAGAACCAAGATGATAGTGAAAGGTTGCTTCATTTCTGTAATAGACGTTAGTGCTTTACTGAAGTCGAAACCTATCTGATTTTAAGTAGGTATTTAATTCACCGATATCAGATGTATTTGATGAAATTTTCCTCAAAGACGGATAATCATAATCTTAATAAAGTAATAACGCCTTGTAGTTTTTGAGATTTTGAAAATAATTACGTAAACTTATGATTACTTATAGCCATGTCTATACACATAGTCACAAGTCTATACAAAGTGACACACTATGGTTGGATCTAAGACGTCTTAAGTAGTCATTAAACGTCTCTGAATGCGGCAGTTAGATTACTAGGATGACATAGGTGTTCCCTTTTTACAAATACAAAAGTACTCTACCTATACTATACCTGCTTTGGATATATAACTTCAACGATAGGTCCCTTGTAGGTGCACGGTAGACAGTACTTGGGATAACGGGGTTTTCGCCTGCACCCAGCGACCAGCAAAACGAAGATCAAGACAACCAAGATGAAAGTACACGGATACTTCATTTCTGTAAGATTTTATAAATATTTCCCAAAGAGTGTATTGGATGTAAACTATGTCAATGTGTATCGAACTTCGAAGTTCGACTTTCTTTTCAATTCAATGAGTGATGTTATTTTGACACAAATGCGTTATCCGCCACACGGGAGGCATTACCTCCGTACAACACACACGGTGACACATTCAGCAATCGAGAAATCGTGGGTTCGATCAACACTCAACACATTAACGTGAACAGTGGGTTTAATACCTAGCACACGCTTTTCAGATTAGCTTCAGAATTTAAATGAAAAAACGCTCTCTGCACTGCAATCTGTGTGTAACTTACTTTTGACACCAGAGCCCGGCTTCTGACCCTGGGTCCGCCGAACTGGTTGCAAGGGAAACAGCCACTGTCTCCGCAGTGACGCCGCTGACGTTTGCAGCCTTTGGACAGCTCCAGCATCGATATAGCGATGTGGAGGAACACCAGCACAAACTCGTTCAGAAGTGGCATTATACTGGAATCCAAGCATATATTAAAATACAAAATGTCTAAAGTTTACATAAATTAAGGATCTTAGGTAACAGCTTTATTAAAGAAAGAAATCTTCCATACTTCATACTCATTTACTTCAATACTTCATACTACATACTTACTGCTAAATCTATGGTTATCAAGGATAAACAAGACATGTGATATGATGCGCATATATGTTGGTCAGATATTTTTCAAATAACATCTTTTATTAATCATGGAGCTTTTTATAGTTTGCGCGGAAGCACTAACACTACACAGATTTATAGCGTAGTCAAAGATTAAGTAAAGTATAATTTAGCTTTGAGGTAATTTAGCTTTCTATCATATTCTGAAAGAAGATCCAAGGTCTTCTTAAGGATAGTAGCGGGTAATTAACGTATAAGACTACGTTGTCCTTAACTTACTTGAAATTCTTACTTCCTACACTTGGGCGTGTCCTCGTTACAGTTGACGTATCTGGCGCGGGTGCAGCCGTAGCAGGACTCGAGGTACGAGAGCACGAGCGTCACGATCAGCACTATCAGTTCTTGGAGTAGCTCCTGGTCCATAACCAGCTCGCTTGAAGAACTACATAATTTGTTTTATGATTTTTTATAACACTGAGCTTACTGATTCTATAGCAAACGAACATCCACTCTACCTAATGGTATGTACTGAGCAGCACAAAAACTGATCAATATTCTACATGTTTACATACATACATTTCAAAATTACTATTATACCTCCATCTTTAGGTAACTCACATTTATTTTTTGCACGGTGGATTATTCGGGTTGCAGATGACTCTTTTCTTTCCACGACAAGATAGCACACCTTGCACTAGTTGAGTTAGATACAGAAGAAGTAGCCCGCACCAGGGTGTTAGCATTATACGATGAACGCTAATTGGTTAAACACAACTATTGGATAAGAAACAGAAGAACGTAACAAGTTAACCAGTGAGACTTACGAAGCTAAAATATTAATGTCAGACAAGAACAAGTATAGGTCTGGTGTTATTCTAGGACAGTCTTAGAAGCGTAAGGTTTTAAGTGGTTTTTTTTGGTTTTTGTATTATAGGATTGGACAAAAGTATTATACCTGTACACGTTTTAGAATTCTTCATTTATGTATTCCATCTGCGACTTATTCATGTTGTGTTTGCTAAAGTTGATTTGTCTTGTGTATCTTTCTGTAACGAAAAAGAATTGAAATGAGTCTTTCCACCATAAAATAAATGTAAAAAAGCAATATTGGCAAACGCAAAATGAACCTGGAAGCAAAGAAATCAACGTTAATAAATTAATAAATGGTGGAACTTGACCCAAATCAAAACTTTTGATTACAGTAACAAGAGAACCTTAGAAATCATACGAATAGGCAAATGATACAAAAAAGACAGTAAATTTAATAATTTTATTATCAAATATTGAGTTGTAACTAATACATATGTAAATTGAAATGAAGAAATAATTATACAAGTTATTTAAAATTACGATAGAATAAACATAATTTCCGTATATCACTGATTTTAAATGATTATCTTAAGTACTTGTCATTGTTCATAGGTAAGAGTTATAGGTAACCATCACATTTAAGTAATAGACAGATTTCAGAACATTAAATATTTCTGGATGTCAAGCTTCCTGTAGATTTGTGCTTGTATTGTTAATAAAAGTTGACTACTTCATCAGAGCCATTCTCTCTTTTAACTAGATGACCGTTTTCTTCTTTTCTCCGTCTTAACTTAATAAAGTATTGTCGTAGATTTAGAACTTAAGTTATGGTTGTTTCTTTTTCTATAGGTGCTTATGATAAATTTATTCAGTGTAGCGACAACGTGAAAACCTTGGATTAGTTTCCTCTTATCCCATGTCAATATATGTTTTCTGTACAAGTATTCCTTGATTTATGGTTCTCAGTTGTCTACTCTTTGTTGTCCACCTCCTTATTTATGTTTTATTCATGGTGTCCATATTCCGGAGCATCAGTTCCTGTATGGTCCGCGACGGCACGGGGCCTTCCCTGCGCAAGGGATGCTCTTCCTGCAACAGGATCTTCCCACCGCGAACAACCAGAACAGAGTCAGGAGTAGTAGGTAAAGATGGATGACTTTTAACTTCCCCATGTTTCCTGGAACAAATATATTTGTTCTTGAGGTAATCCGTGAATCTAATCTATGTACATATGTATTTCTGGGTTCTTAGTATTAACAGTCCTATAAGTTTTTTAGGAGTGTATATTTTAATCAAGGGCCTTTTGCATTTTGGTAAAAGAAGCAAGAATGACAGTATAGATCAACATACCATTTAATATCTGCTGAAATACAACCTAGTCTACACACAATAAATTATTTCATTATATTCACAGGTTACATATAATTCACTTACCTGTTATTTGTTACACGGCGCTGGTTTCCGGCAAGCGATGTAGACCTTTCTGGTGCAGCCAATAGCAGTCGAGATTAACCTTAGAACAGTAGCGAGGAACAGCAGACTGGCGCGCAGCACGCCCATAGTATCATGTGAGAGACATGGGTATCAGCTCTGGAGACAATCTGACTAAAAGCCGCTAGCAGAAAACTTGACAATTTAATAACAATTCTCATGAACAACTAGGAAATCTTGCACAATTTCAAACTCTTAAATCATTTCTGCTTACGACATTATTTACTTGAAACTTGTTTTAGTTTGGGTCAAGTTCTAGATATCTTAGGTCTATTTTATTATTAGGCCATACGTGTTTTAGAATTATGTAACTAATAAATACGAAATAACTCACTTGAATTTTATGTGTGTGTTTTTGATGTCGAAATTTTATTTTTGGCTATATTTTTTGATGTCCTGAATTATTGATAGATGTTATATGCCAAATAGAACATGCCAAGTATATTTGAACTTGTCTTATAAGAACTTACCAGTGTGCAGAATAAAACCTCAGAAAATCTAGTACAACAATTATATTAAACACGCCTGTATTACAGCACATAATGTTAATGTTAATGGAATAAGTACGAATTGACTATGGTATATGACTAAGGTATATACTATATTAAAATCATTCCATGAGGTCAATATGGAACCGTAAAAAATACATTCTACAGTCGGTCTGTACGTTGCTTCCCAATCTCTGGCCCGGTTAAGCTTAACAAGTCGTTAAACCAATGAAAACAGAACCGTTTTATGGCAACGTTTTAATGTCTCAAAATAGATTCAAATGTTCCACTCCACCTCGTAAACCAGTAACTAACTTCCTTTCTGTGAGGGATTTTGAAGGCACAAAAATGTCAGTACAATTTGCATGCTCCGTTTTCATACACATGGGAGTCAGTAGCCAGTACGATGAGAATCAGGTACTAATAACTTCAATATTGAGTGGAGAAGATAGATAAGCTATCTTAGATAGATAGGACAATACATTATTTTCGCTTCCTTGCTTTAGAGAACACGATAATTAGATTTACTTGTGAATAGTACCTTCCAAAGTATATATTCAACTAGACTAGAACTATATTTTCATGGGAATTGACAAAAATATTAGCTGGTGATCTGTCAGTTTGTTGATTTATGACCATGTGACAAACTGATCGACAACCAACTGATATTTTTGTTAATTCCCAAGGAAGCAACCTACTTCTATTCGAGGTTTTTTATTAGAAAAGTATAGATATCCAAAAATAATAAAACAAGGAACATAGGTTTAAAATTTATATAATTAGCCAAAGAAAATGTACTCCGTTAGTACAGCGTCTTTATATAGACCGTCAATTTGGTAGAATTCAATTTTTTTCTCATGAGAATTTGATTTTGAGTTTAGAATGTTATAGTTAAGATGATAACACAGAGAATTGTAGATGAACAAAGATATTAATTAAAACATATGTAATGTCTGTATTTCTGCATTTCGCGGGAAGAAGATTTCAAACAACTAGAGCTTGGACATTATCTATATCGATAGAATTTATCGATGGCCACATAGTTATGTGACAATGTCTTTATATTTCATATAATTAGTATCGATATACTAAAAGTGAGTAAGTAGTATAGTAAATGCAAACTTTCTTTATATTACTCGTCATATGATTCTCGATATTAGTATTTTTAACACATAAAATTTTGGGAATTATAAAAAAAATCCGTTTCTGGTTTCAACAACTTAAGGAGATTTCTAACACGACATAGACCTAATTATTTATCGTAAAGTATGGTATCAAAACGTTGCAAGTAAAGTAGGAAAGCAATATCGACAGATATAGCTGGACAACTGGACTAACTCCAGCGGCGAGCAGTCGCGAGCGCGGGCGTCGCCACGCGCCGTCTAAATATAACGAACATTTCCTATCCGACCGATCCGCGAGAAATTATTACAAAACCCATACCGAAAAAATACAGTGAATTAAAAATTACTAACTAAAAAGAAGCGACCAGTAATGTGGAATGTTTGTTGAGTGCAGTGGTGATCTTACTGTGACAAATCCAATGTGATACGAAATACATACCGACAAGGTGAGTTTCCATTGGTTTCCGGAAGATGAGCGGCGTGAATCATTAGTTCCGGATTATTGTGAAGCTTCGAACTTGGATCACAGTATCCAACACGACACCACAGCTTTAAAGCGGACTCGTTAATGAAATTAACCGCACTGCGCGCTACAACACAACAAAATAATTTTGTTTAATAATACCGAGAGTACTTTTAATTAATTGAAAACATCGAATATTTTTTTGTTAAGAAAATAAATGTTTATTAAATGAATTATTTTAAAAGCATCTGAAGTTATAACGGAACGTCCTATAATTTTATTAAAATGAACGTTTATTATTACTAAATACAAGTGATTAACGGAAAGTGGAAGACTACAAACCTGTGAGTTTCAGCCTATTACGACTAAAGTTTACAGTTAATTCGTGACAAATGCGGAAGTCAATTTGTTTGTACTTATAAAGAAGGACTGTCAAGGTAAGTTTTATTGATGCAGTCTATAGCTTTCATTAATTGGGACAGCGATATTTAATTATTTTGGATTGAAGAGAGCGAGGTTCAGTTATTTAGGATTGGAGACAGTGTGTTTAATAATTTGGGGCTGGGGACAGCTATTTAATTCTCGGTCAGATGTCTTTGAACGACTAGCTTAGTACCAGTGCTTTGCTTGTATAATTAAACTGACGACGTCCTTTTTGATGTTTAAAAAAATCTAGATAATACCAGTAATAGGCAATAAGAGTTGGTACTTAATCAAAATGTAAACGTAAATTAAAATAATAATACTAAAGATAATACTAAATATGTTAACGTAAAGTAAAATAATAATACTAAAGATAGACAACGTGTCTTTTGAATTCAGTATTCATAGTTAATTTCTAAATGCAATATCTCCTTCTCATATCTAAGCCTAAAAAGCCTGCTTATCTCGATCGGTAAACAGAAACCGTAATTTTATTTTAATATATGAAAACTATTGAAATTCGTCCTTATTTTCTGATATTATTTTATGTGTTATTTTTATTCACTATACGCTTTCTTTCTTCTAAGCCACGTACATCTTACAATAAGAGAACTATGAAACATATACTCCGGCCTTCATGTCTGAAAATGTTTACATTTCCGAGAAATTATGACTGTAATTATTATGGAATCTCTTAAGGTAGGTATAATCAGTGAATACATTGAGTTTAAAATGCGTAAATCAGACAGAACTGCCGTCAGTTGCGTTTTCATTAGTTTTTATTTGAGAATTTTTACGAAAAAGTTTGAGCGAAATAAATCGTGCTTTAAGTTATGCGAATTGGTTTCATAACGAGATGGAAATACAAATAACAAATTAGTCGGAGTTACAAATTTATAAACACAGTTTTTTTCCTTACTTTCCAAAATATTGTTTTCAAGTGAGCTCCTATATCTAGTTATCTCTATAGTTTGGGTGTCATTTTAACTACAAACTTTATTGTACCCACTCCTGTAATGTCACAGACAGACATACAGACGTAGGCAAAAAATTGCAAGTATTGGATGAAATGAGGGAAACAAATTATAACCGTTGAAAAACTCTTATTGATTTATGGGTCATACAAACAGAAATAAAGGAATGAAGGAATATTGTTTCTGCAGAAATCTCTGCATTTTTCAAAGCGTCACTCATGAATCATTTCAAGAGTATTGTTCTAAATTAGCACCACGTGTTATGTAAGTACTAAAATTAGAAATAACGTAATTTTAAAATTAGATAAAACTCAATCATATGTACCAAAGCGAAAGCCAGCATTATTAAGCGCGGTTACAGATTGGGCTATTGCGAAGATATCTATGTTAAATGTAGTGTTGTTTGGGTTCACAATTGTTTTAACAAAACCAGAAGAAGTCAGGTATTGGTGATTTAAATAAATCACATGTCAAATAAAAAATTAGTTGTTAAGTTGATTCGATATAGTTTATTAAACAATGTTAGATACATATTTTAAAAATGATAAAATGAGTCTAACGCATTACCTAATTAAGTAACTATAATATCAGGTTTGTAATAAAATAATTATTCAACACCAACTAGGTATAGAAATTACGCTACTCCTATTTATATCAATCATATTACACCTAACTCGCCCGAAGTTACTTCAATTGATCGATCGTATACGATCCGAGTGGACGGAAACTATGCACGCTTCATGAATGAACACTGACGTGTCAAAAGCTCAAAGAAAAAATCTTTTTGAACGCTAATCTATTCTTAATACACCAATTCGTCTATCTTTCAACAAACCGATTCGTTGAAACGACGCAAAAACTAAATAGCATCGTTAAAAGTCTAATGAGTTTACAACAGACTTGAACTTTACTGAAACAGAAATAGATACTGAAATGATTTGTACTGAAATTTTCCTCGGTAAGATGAAGTAGAAATATCGAAAGCTAGTTTAAAGATGTACACGTAAACAAAGTGGATATTATACACGGTAAAAAGAGTGTAGTTATAGAAATAGGGATACAAAGAAGAGTAGTAGAAAAACTTGTCATGCAAGGAGAATATAGCGTAGAGTTGGAGTAAAATATTATTTAATATACAATATTGACAGTACGGTTTATTGCACTAATATTATTTTAAATTAACACACATTCACACAGTATTAGCAAGTGCATTAAGAAAAGAAGATTAGAGCGCGCGGGAAACCCATCGAACGCGGAATACCGCGGGAAATCTGTTTTCAAAAAAGGCCGGTTTTTCTTTTTTTTGTAATCCTTTATATTTTTCGTAGAATTATAAGAAATAATGTGCTATAAATAAAAATGTAGTATACATATTTTATACCAATTCCATTACCACATTCGACGTAAGTTCCCCGTATCATGAACCTGACACCGGTGTGCAGACTCATGTTACAACCTGAAAAAAGACAGCACTTAAAGATTCTTTCTGCTTCACATTTACGGAAGTAAGGAAGCGAGGGCGCCGTCACGGCATGGTTTACATTACCTTTGTAAGAAATGTATAAAATTTTTGTAAAAAAACTTTCAGAGGGCGTCCACAATAAAATAAAAAGAACCAGTTATGTAAATAGGCTCACTTAAGACAAGAAAAGTCATCATTAAATGCAGGACACCCTGTTTATTGTTGGAGACGGTCGTTTGTTCAGCAAACATCATTTGAAAAGAGACCGCCTGGCTACCCCTCACTAGTATCTTTTCTGATCCGCATTGAAGCAACATGCCAAAGTTTGCTACACACCTCCCCAGTGTCCCAATATCCCGAAAAATGGTAGAAGGCATCTACGAAAAAATGTAGGTCAAATTTCTAGAGCGTCTACAGGTAGTTGCGTACTCTGAAAACTGTTCAGAAACTTTTAATTGCAAATCGAATTTCCGAGTTTATGTTTAACTTATAAATGTGTACAGTGTACATCTAGTTCTAACACTTCAACATCGCTTTGCTAGAATAATACTTTAACGCCCGCTTTAACCAACACTAGAACGGTTAAACGTAATTCCTAAATACCTCTAATATACTTTACTATGTACTTAGAAGTTTCCTAGAGCTCATACCAATGTATTTTACAACTTTGAGAGAGTAAACGCATGCAGTCTATTTGATTGTAAGTGATCAGTGCTGGCCAAGTAGTCAACCCAAGACACAATAGAAATTCTATCTTACGTCGACCACAGGAGATCTTCTGCTCCTCGGACACCTCTTGCTGGACCGGT